>CM054177.1:93082662-93112662 GCA_028829895.1 Sinotaia quadrata
TAAATTCAGCGTGTGAATTCTAAATCGTAAACTAAAAAGAAAATGAAATGAAAATATCAATTTAACCAACACCATGTTTTGTACAGAGCTCAATTATTGAAGATTTTAAGGTGAGCTTTCGCAACAAATATTGAAACATAATCCATACTTGATTCAATTTTGTGTTTTACTACTCCAGTAAGGTCAACCGTCATTTGTGATATACTACCCAAGTCACAACCATTTGTGTTTTACTTCTTACTCTACAGTTATATTCTATTGCTTCAGTATGTTGAGAAATTGGCATATAATGATAAATAAGATCAAATGCCTTGTTTAGATAAATGTAAATTGCACCAATGAGTGTGCTCATATTTATAGCTTTTAATGGTTTCCAATGAATGATCTCTTCGAATTCTCAATTGGATCATGTCTAGTATACCATCATCTTTAACATATTTAGAATGATAAAGAAGGAAGAGAGAAAGACGAAAGCTGAGCAGAGGAGGGTGAAAGAGAAAAGGATGAAGATAAATAATTACATGATAGGAAGACAATAATTTAAACCTCACCATCTTCTGATGATAACAGATGATTCTACTGCATAGTGAATATAATCCTCACACTACAGCAAAGTGAAATACTTTGTCATCATCACACTATAGCAAAGTGGAATACTTTGTCATCATCACTCTACAGCAAAGTGAAATACTTTGTCATCATCACACTACAGCAAAGTGAAATACTTTGTCATCGTCACACTACAGCAAAGTGAAATACTTTGTCATCATCACACTACAGCAAAGTGAAATACTTTGTCATCATCACACTACAGCAAAGTGAAATACTTTGTCATCATCACTCTTTTACTTCATGGAAAGGAGCTGCTTGTCAGAAAGCTCTTAATAGAACAATGCATTAACTGATACCTTAAAATTGACACGACGTAAATTGTCAAGGAGAGTCACAAATCAAATAAACTACGTAAATTGACACGACGTAAATTGTCAAGGAGAGTCACAAATCAAATAAACTACGTAAATTGACACGACGTAAATTGTCAAGGAGAGTCACAAATCAAATAAACTACGTAAATTGACACGACGTAAATTGTCAAGGAGAGTCATAAATCAAATAAACTACGTAAATTGACACGACGTAAATTGTCAAGGAGAGTCATAAATCAAATAAACTACGTAAATTGACACGACGTAAATTGTCAAGGAGAGTCACAAATCAAATAAACTACGTAAATTGACACGACGTAAATTGTCAAGGAGAGTCACAAATCAAATAAACTACGTAAATTGACACGACGTAAATTGTCAAGGAGAGTTACAAATCAAATAAACTATCACGAGCTTCCATGCCATACTTTGCTTTTCTTAATGTAAAAAGGAAATGAAAGAAAAAAAGATGTTTTTCTCAAAACCCAATCAATAAGTGACATTCTGCAACCGGAAAACTCGGACTGCTCAGTAACTGTACAGGATTCATTAAAATATTGGACTGCTCAGTAACGGTACAGGATTAATTAAAATATTGGACTGCTCAGTTACCGTACAACATTACCATAACAAATTGGAACTGCTCGGTAACTTTACAACTTTATCTTTAAAAATTGGACTGCTCAGTTACTGTACAACTTTGTTCTCTCTCTCACTCTCTCTCTCTCTTCTCACACACACACACACACACACACACACACACACACACACACACACACACACACACACACACACACACAAAACACACTCCTAACATTATATCCTGAATGGGCGGCCTTCTAAGTAAGCTCTTATAATTTTAAAGCCATCATCTCCTAGAACCAGCTTTACTTCCATGTTCTGTGTTTTTTTACTTTGGTTTAGATACGAATTACTTTCAAACTACAAAGAATTATATAATGCTCATAGCGACAGGCCTACTTGTAAAACAAAACAAAAAGTGCTGTACACACGCTCACAGATGTGCTAGTAGGCACGCACAGATGCATTAGCCTCTCTGTGTAATTTTACTAAATCAAGAAGGGGAAAAAAACTGTTATATATGCAATTATACTGCAGCAAGACGGAACAAGAAAAACTGGTCAGTTACTTAATTATATTGAAGCTAAAAGAAACAAATTATCATATATGTAATTATATTAAAAGCAGGTATTTATGGACAAATACTTTCCAGATGGTTAATACAACACGTTCACTAAAGAGGAATATCAGTTATTGACTAAATACCTTAATAGTGATTGACTAAAATACCATAACAGTCACCGACTAAAATACCATAACTGTGATTGACTAAAATACCATAATAGTCACTGACTAAAATACCATAACTGTGATTGACTAAAATACCATAACAGTCACTGACTAAAATACCATAACTGTGATTGACTAAAATAGCATAATAGTCACTGACTAAAATACCATAACTGTGATTGACTAAAATACCATAACTGTCACCGACTAAAATACCATAACTGTGATTGACTAAAATACCATAACAGTCACCGACTAAAATACCATAACAGTCACCGACTAAAATACCATAACAGTCACCAGACTAAAATACCATAACTGTGATTGACTAAAATACCATAACTGTGATTGACTAAAATACCATAACAGTCACTGACTAAAATACCATAACGGTCTGACTAAAATACCATAACTGTGATTGACTAAAATACCAACAGTCACCGACTAAAATACCGTAACAGTCACTGACTAAAATACCATAACAGTCACTGACTAAAATACCATAACTGTGATTGACAAAAAATCCATAACAGTCACCGACTAAAATACCATAACAGTCACCGACTAAAATACCATAACAGTCACCGACTAAAATACCATAACAGTCACCGACTAAAATACCATAACAGTCACCAGACTAAAATACCATAACTGTGATTGACTAAAATACCATAACTGTGATTGACTAAAATACCATAACAGTCACTGACTAAAATACCATAACGGTCTGACTAAAATACCATAACTGTGATTGACTAAAATACCATAACAGTCACCGACTAAAATACCATAACAGTCACCGACTAAAATACCATAACAGTCACCAGACTAAAATACCATAACTGTGATTGACTAAAATACCATAACTGTGATTGACTAAAATACCATAACAGTCACTGACTAAAATACCATAACGGTCTGACTAAAATACCATAACTGTGATTGACTAAAATACCAACAGTCACCGACTAAAATACCGTAACAGTCACTGGCTAAAATACCATAACAGTCACTGACTAAAATACCATAACTGTGATTGACAAAAAATCCATAACAGTCACCGACTAAAATACCATAACAGTCACCGACTAAAATACCATAACAGTCACCGACTAAAATACCATAACAGTCACCGACTAAAATACCATAACAGTCACCAGACTAAAATACCATAACTGTGATTGACTAAAATACCATAACTGTGATTGACTAAAATACCATAACAGTCACTGACTAAAATACCATAACGGTCTGACTAAAATACCATAACTGTGATTGACTAAAATACCAACAGTCACCGACTAAAATACCGTAACAGTCACTGACTAAAATACCATAACAGTCACTGACTAAAATACCATAACAGAAATTGGCTCCATCATCACTGAAACATCGGTTACATGTTAGATGATATTGCACCAAGTACAAAGCTTACAGATCAGGACAGTTTCCGCTCATCGTGGCACTGACGGCGCCAGTTGAAATAACTAAGGTAACAGCTGTTCAAGTAAAAAATACCGCCTACTGCACCTTCAATTAAAAAAGTTTCGGAAGGGGTGGGGGTGGGGTGGAATAAATGAAACAAATGTGATGCACGTCATCACATTAGGTTTATTTCACTTAAATTTCAAAATGTGATGTGATGTAAATTTCAAAATATATCAAGCGCGCGCTGAGCTAAACGAACTGAAGACAAGCTTAGGTTGAAAGAGGCAATGTGCATGTGTTGATAGAAAGGAGAGCGATTCCACCCCGCGTACTCGCGTACGTATACACACACACACACACACACACACACACACACACACACACACACATACACACTTACATCAAATATATCTTTTAAGCCGTCATAGTTACGGTGGGAAGCCATAACGTTTATTATATAATTTGTTTGTGTAATGTTTTCTTATAATATTTACTTCAGTTGCAAAGATGCACATGATTTAAAAAAATAGGTAAATGATGAAATATTTCTGGAATGCCTGTAGTTGCGTTAGAATCTCTATAATTTATGGTTGGAGTCTACTCAGTGAAAGATGAAGAAATTACCTTTACATTTTTGCACTGAGAGAACTGAAGAAAAGAAGCCTACACAGTCGAGTACTGAGTGAAATGGAGAAAATATGTCCACAGTCGAGTACTGAGTGAAATGGAGAAAATATGTCCACAGTCGAGTACTGAGTGAAATGGAGAAAACATGCCCACAGTCGAGTACTGAGAGAAATGAAGAAAATATTTACTCACACACCTGTGCTGAATGATATGAGAAAAAATGTTCACACATTTTTGCACTGAGTGTAAAGAAAAAATATGACTACACTATCGTGTACTGAGTGACATTAAACAAAGATGCCCGCACAGACGTGTACTGAGTCAAATGGAGAAAAGTTGCCCGCACAGACGTGTACTGAGTGACATAAAAAAAATATGCCCACACAGACGTGTACTGAGTGACATAAAGAAAAGTTGCCCGCACAGACGTGTACTGAGTGAAATGGAGAAAAGTTGCCCGCACAGTTGTTTAATGAGTGAAAAAGAAACTATGCCCAACAGTTTTGCTCTGAAAGAAATGAAGAAAGATGTCTGCACCGTCTAGTTCTGAGTGATATGAGAATGCCCACACAGTTTTGTACTGAGTGAAACGAAAGATGCCAACATAACTCTGTACAGAGTGGTTTGAGAACCGTTGCCCAACATAGTCGAGTACTGAATACAAATAAAGAAGTTATGCCTACATAGTTTTACTCTGAGGGAAATGAAGCAAGTTATGCCTACATAGCTTTACTCTGAGGGAAATGAAGAAGTTATGCCTGCCTAGTTTTACTCTGAGGGAAATAAAGAAGTTATGCCTGCCTAGTTTTACTCTGAGGGAAATGAAGACAAATGTCAGTACAGTTGTCTGTCAAGTGATATAATGAAGGCAGTCAATACTCTTGTCTACTGTGTATAGATGTACAAGATGTGTACACAGCTTTGTGCTAAGAGATATGATGTGATAGTTATTTTCATCGTTCGATGCATATCACAATATCACACCAACCTTTCACAGAAATCAACATCTTGTGAATAAATACTTTGAAAAAAATCAAATTAAAATGATTAACAACCCCTCACACTATTTTTAAAATAACTTATCTGTTTTTTTAATATACGCCATAAGTCTTTTATTTATGTATCTAAGAGTATAGTATGAGGATGTATAAATACTTCCTATTTATATTAATAATAAATAAATAGTCATTATATAATCATGTACACAGGTGATAAAATGCATTACAAGGAATTAAAAGTTACATAAAGAACAAAGTTACGGTAATAAATAGTTACGTAGAAAGAAATGTAGCATTAGCCATACCAGAAGTTGACAAATCCGAGAATATATCTCAATTCGGTCATAGGGAGAATAGAGTACATGCTAAAAATGCGTGATGCTGATGATGACAATTATGACGACGATAATGATAATGATTTACTTTTTTGCGCTTACTTTCCATCAAGTTTTTAGCGCTTCCAGAAAGTCATGGCCACTGTCTCTGGATAAAGCAGCACAGTACCTAATATGTGTGGCATGAACACAGTTTCGCTATTTATCGTTGATTCATTTATTTTTAATTGATTTTTCTTAATAACGTCATTTCCTTGGAGAGTAACACCCAGAGGAAGAAACTGTTTTCTGTGACATCTGGTTTCAGAACAATCTCTTCAGTGTGAAAGTTTCTTCACTTTGAATTATTTTCTTTTTTAATATTTAGACTCGGTAGCACTAGCAATTTGTATTTTGAAGCGTTACTTTATTTAGTTATGTCTTTCTAAATGGTTTCACTGCAGTTTTGATTTATTTTTTCAGAAGCGAGAGATATATTAGTTTTGTTGTTTTTGTTGTTGCTATTGCTGAATCTTTAACTGCTGGGAGGATTTGATTATGATGCGGACTAGCACTGAAGGAAAAATTGTATATTTCCATAAAATGAACTTAAGGGAAATGTGAACACAAAAAAATTGTATAATATTTCCATAAAATGAACTTAAGGGAAATGTGAACAAAAAAAACACCTTTGCAAGGTTGTAATAAAGATATTATTCGTAATATCAACGAGAGAAAAAATTTTGAATAAACTAATTGCATCTTAATTGACAGAATCAAAATTATGTCTTGTAAGGCTTATTTCACATTGCATGCAAATTGCCCTCTTTGGTTAAATACCTTTAAAATTTTACTATTAAACATTTTTTTAATACAATAATATGTGTGTAACTTCTATACACGTATTTATTAGTATAGACGCGTGTGTATTTGTGTGTGACTTGCTTGCATTCCAGGCTTTGGTAACCTAGCACCACACACGATGGAAGGGAAGGTGATGTGTGTGTTCTACGCTCTATTCGGAATTCCAGTGATGCTCCTGTTACTGGCCGGAATTGGCGAGAAGCTGATGTTCCTCTTCCAGCGCATGTACAAGCTCAACATTTGCTCAGCCAAGCCTCGGGTAATAGAAAGTCAGCTTTTCTCTCAAGAAAACCACTTTTAGAATAAACGGGTAATAGAAAGTCAGCTTTTCTCTCAAGAAAACCACTTTTAGAATAAACGGGTAATAGAAAGTCAGCTTTTCTCTCAAGAAAACCACTTTTAGAATAAACGGGTAATAGAAAGTCAGCTTTTCTCTCAAGAAAACCAGTTTTAGAATAAACCATCCGTTTAAAAAAAACTCGGGTAATAGAAAGTCAGCTTTTCTCTCAAGAAAACCATTTTTAGAATAAACCATCCGTTAAAAAAAAAATTAGTAACTTTTTTCCTTCTCTTTAAAAAAAAATAGTACAAAATACATATTCCATTGTCTCTCTCTTGCCGTTCAACTGACAGCATTAATTCGCTTTTAGAAAATGAAATACCAACCAACTGTAATGTCTTTCCCAACCCTCTATCCACTGTTAACCTTTTTCAGTGTTGTGTAAATTTCAAATATACAAAAAAGACAGCAGAATGACAGACTCGTGACATAATCAAATATACAAAAAAGACAGCAGAATGACAGACTCGTGACATAATCAAATATACAAAAAAGACAGCAGAATGACAAACTCGTGACATAATCAAATATACAAAAAAGACAGCAGAATGACAAACTCGTGACATAATCATCGACACACATGCTCACGCACGCAAGCCAACACAAATACAATATATTAGCCTACGGGTATTCGTATCATTTGGTGTTCTGTTAACAGTCATGAGGAGATAATTCTATACTACGAAATACGAATAGGAATAAACATATATATATATGTACTGACATATACTGATATAACAACATCAAATAAAGCATCAAATTATGTATATTTAAATGCAAAATAATGTCATAAATATTAAAACACCCCAATTGCAAATGCACACATTGCTTGTTGTTAAATTTTCTTTCAAACATTAGTAACTGATTTATTTAAGAAAAAATGTTGAAAGAGAAAAGTTGATAAATACATACAGAGCCGTGAAGAATAAGTTTAAGTTTTAAGCATTTTTAGTATGTAATAGGCTTCAATACAAGCGAAGCGGTCTTGAAATGGAAGAAGAAATGTCACCTTTAGGCCTACGTGTATTTGAACAGTATATTTCTGCTGATGTGTACTCTAATATGGTATGTGTTTTGCACTGCCGCTATCCAAAGTTCAAAATTGTCTGCTCTACATCCTGATATACATATTCAATCGTCCTGAGACACAGCGTCACTTATTTCTGCCTTGATTGCCACATTATTCTGACTGATGCATATTATGGGGTATAACTCTCCAGCAAGGAAATCATATTTCAGACTTCAGCGCCTTGTAATACGAAAGTGTGTTTGCATGTCGGCATACATCGAGAAAAGCCTTGCACGAAAAACAGACATAAATATTCTCTTTCGTAAAAACGCTTCTCAGTAATTCTCAGTACCACCACGCAGTTATTTTGAATGTACGCCTGAAAACTGGATATATATATATAATGTTGAGATATCGTATGGATGATTATTATTTAATAAATTATTTTTTCTCATGTCCGAGACTGGATTCCTCCTGTGTACTATTACAAGCAAGCCACACTAATAGTGGTTTAACTACAGTGTACTTATTAGTGTGTGTGTGTGTGTGTGTGTGTGTGTGTGGAGAGAGAGAGACCTAAAGATAAAACCAAGGTTTGCTACGTCCGGCTCTGTATGTGTTTATAAACTTTACTGTTTCAACATTTTTTCTTAAATAAATCAGTTACTATTGTTTGAAAGAAAATTTAACAAGCATTGTGTGCGTTTGCAAATGGGGAGTTTTAATATTTATGACATTATTTTGCATTTAAATATACATCATTTGATGTTTTATTTGATGATGTATATCAGTATATGTTAGATTTTAAAAAATGCATGCAAACAACCTGTGAGTTATGCCAATTGTGTACACTCCTATACAGATAGTCTGTGAGATCTGACGGCATTGCATAATACTGAAGATAGCTTTGGATATTGTTGTTGTCATACTAGGAGGCCTGACTAATATAGTTTTGTACAATACTGAAAACAATTCTGGTATTAGACCTGTTTACACTCATACAAGCAGCCAGTGTCTAGTTGTAGTTTTGTACAATACTGAAAACAGTTCTGGTATTAAACCTGTTTACACTCATACAAGCAGCCAATGAGTTGTGTCTGTTATTAGGCCTGTTTACACTGTCAGCCAATGAGTTGTGTCTGTTATTAGGCCTGTTTACACTGTCAGCCAGTGAGTTGTGTCTGTTTCTGTACTGAGCAGGTGAACCGCGTACTCAACGTCCTACTGATCACAGTACTGGGTCTAGTGGTGGGATTCATCGCTCCTGCAACAATGTTCCACTTCATCGAGCACTGGCACTTCCTGGAAGCAGTCTACTTCTGCTTCACTACTCTGTCCACCATCGGCTTTGGCGACTACATCTTAGGTACGTCATCTCAGACTGTACATTCATCTATGTTCGCGAGGACTTTAGAGGCAATGAAACCATGCCAAACACTTACGATAAACCAGAACTAGTGTCAAATGGCAGTGCCAATTTAGAGAAAAATCTATTTTAAAAATAAATCTCTAAATCTTTAGCGTATGAAGAGTTAAATTTTTATACAGTTTTCTGGTGTTGTTTTGTTGTTAAAATGCGATGTTGATTTTAAAATAAGAATATGTTAAAGAGTATGTTCTTTTAATAAAGATTTGTAAATTATTTCTCAAACATAAAGACCACCCGACAACCTGATCTTATTATTACTGTATAGTGTACCGCTATAAATGAAAATTCAAAGCGTATGCTTTATATATTTTACGAACATTCCTTCAACACAATTGTGCACTACGTTGTATGAATTTGACCCAATTCTTTGGTGTTCGTTTTTATGGGTATTGTGCTGAATTTGCTCTGAGTGGTGATCTCAGTTCGTTTTTATGGGTATTGTGCTGAATTTGCTCTGAGTGGTGATCTCAGTTCGTTTTTATGGGTATTGTACTGAATTTGCTCTGAGTGGTGTTCTCAGTACGTACATCTATCTCACCTCTGGTGTTTTATGTTTCATTTTAAAATGATTGTCATCACTTCGTTCATTTCTGTACAGTTATTAAATATTGTTAATCCGGCAGATTATCTCTCTCCACTACACCTTAGGTAGTTTCAAATTTTTTTACAGTCCGTTTATCCACACCTTTTTAAATGTTACCTATGACCTTTTCTCTGCTTGGGATGTTGATATGATCTAATTTCTCACAGTCCTTGATCTATCAACTAGCTTCTGTACTATTGCAAAAGACATAGTACTCCTCTAATGAGACAATTCTCCCAATTTCTGATCTTTCAGCTTCCTTCGATACAACTTCCAAAGACATATCTCACAGTGCTTGATCTATCAGCTGCCCTCTGTACAATCGCCAAAGACATTTGCTTCTCTGATCTCAATTCTTATAGTTTTTAATCTGTCAATTGCCTTTTATACAACTTCAAAAGATATATCTGAGAGTCTTTGATCTATCAACTATCCTTGATTCAATCTCAAAACATATACTGCTCCTCTAATCTCAATTCTCAGTCTTTGATCTATTAACTGCCGTCTATACAACTGTCAGGGACATCTACTTCTCTAATAACACTTCGGAGTAATTGATTGCCAAAAACATACTACTTCTCTAATGTCACTTATCATAAGCCTTTTATTTATCAGCTACTTGCAATACAGTCATCAAACACATTCTTACAAAGAAATTAACGACTGCGTCATGCTTGCTATATCAAGAGTAAGTGAATTCATACATTACCCAGCTTGCAGTATCAAGAGTAAGTTAATTAACACATTAGCCAGCTTGCAATATCAAGAGTCATTAATTCATACATTAGCCTTCATGCAATATCAAGAGTAAATTAATTCATACATTAGCCAGCTTGCAATATCAAGAGTAAGTTAATTCTTACATTAGCCAGATTGCAATATCAAGAATACGTTAGTTCATACATTACCCAGCTTGCTATATCAAGAGTAAGTTAATTCTTACATTAGCCAGCTTGCAATATCAAGAGTAAGTTACTTCATACATTAGCCAGCTTGCAATACCAAGAATAAGTTAATTCATACATTAGCCATGTTAAAGAGGTGGCGTTTTTGTTTATTTTCTTTGAAAACAAAACAAAGAATATTTTAGAAATTAAACATGCCATCATAAAAAGCTCTTTTCGGCAAGGATTGACAGAATATGAATAACAAATTATAAATACATGGGTTGACAGAGACTGAGGAACAAAATGTCATAATCATAACAGAAATTAGACTTCGAATTTTTATATAACTTATCAAAGTTAAATTTCATTGTAAAAACATAGATTTTATTAAAATGTTACTAGAAAAATAATTTAATGATTTTTTTTAGAAGACTGATGCTGACAAAATTTTATGGCGAAATGAGCCGTATGTATGTTTTCCATTTACTGGTTGTTTAGAATAATATGAAGATCTGCTTTCTAATATGCAGTATTTATGAAAATCATGACCCAAAAATAACTTATCTTGCTAGTAGGTTAGGTTACTCAATTTCTTTTTTAATTTATCGTTAAATTGCACAAAAATAAATTGTATAAAATAGATCAATGCTAGCTTGTTGTATTGTGTTTTAACGTCCTTTTTCAACGTTCGTTAATTTTGCAGACGGTACATTGCTTACTGATTAAAATTAATTTAGTTATTTAGTTTAAAACTGCAACCATCTTTACAGTGCAGTGTAGACTGCCGTTTGTTTACTGTTCTTTAGTTAGCCTTGCTAAGGCAACATCGAAATAGATGCCAGCTGGAACGGGCCCCACATCATTTGAATCCGATCTAATCTGATTACATGTTTGTTGCGTAATAAAAAGAGCATTGCTAACGTCAAACGTAAATTGGACCAAGTAAAGCACTATGTACTAGCACTAGCAAACAAAACTAACACTATTCTGGGTCTGATATGTCGTAATGCAGAAATAAAAATATATTTGAAATTGGTCTGGATGTGATAGTTGCATAGGTTAAGTTACACGAACTATTTGAAGCTTAGTCTTATGGTGACGTACTGTGTTGCAGAACAAACAAGTTACAACCTTGGTCTGTGGCAGGAACTTTGATAAACACATTATGTTGGAATGGATCTAACTATGAGATGCCTTACTGCAGAAACTCAGAAACGACAAATTCTTGTAAATTTAATGTAACTCGGGTATACTCAAACTGTTATAAATTTAATGTAACTCGGGTATACACAAACTGTTATAAATTTAATATAACTCGGCTATACTATATTGCAGGGATACACATAAAGCGTTTCTGCAGAACTGTTTTACACAAACTGTTATAAATTTAATGTAACTCGGGTATATTGTATTGCAGGGATACACATAAAGCGTTTCTGCAGAAACTGTTTAACACAAACTGTTATAAATTTAATGTAACTGTGGTGTGCTGTGTTGCAGGAATATACGAAAAGCGTTTCTGCAGAAACTGTCTTACACAAACTGTTATAAACTTAATGTAACTCTGGTATAGGCCTACTGTTTTACACAAACTGTTATAAATTTAATGTAACTCGGGTATACTGTATTGCAGGGATACACGAAATGCGTTTCTCAGAGGGCATTCTTCACGAGGCGTATCGCGTCATAGCCTACGTCTGGATATTGTTCGGTCTTGCCTACGTCTCTCTGGTCATCAAGTACATCGGCGACCTTTTAGTGTCAAACGCCGAGAAAGTCGAGAGGAGGACCGTTAAACGCCTAGAGGTAAGAACGGTTACATTTGGCCGTCCCCTCCGCCGTTTCTTCCTCACCTGGGCACACTGTCTGTATCTCTGATTCTTTGGGGGTTTTCCTTAATCATCCACTAACTTTACTGCCCGTAAAAGTTATGGCCAAGAACACGGGTGTACGAGACCAAGCAGACAGATATAAAAGTAACTGTAAGACAAACTGACATATGTCTTTTCACTTTGTTCAAATTCCGATTTTCATCCTAAATATCAAAGGTCTACAAATTAAAAATTAAAATGTTATAATAATCAGCAAAGATTAGAACTGAATTTAAGAAAGGGGTGGGGGGTGAGAGAAAGAAGGGAGAGAACAAGACAAGCATGAAGAGAATGGTGCAAAAAATGCGAAAACGAAAATAATCGTGAAGGGAAGAGAAATGGGGGGGGGTGTCTTATAAAGGAGGGAGAGAATGGCGACAGGAGTGAGTCGAAGAGGGTGGAGTGATTAAGAGGGAAAACAGGAAGGAGAAGTAGACAAGAGTAACTGACAGAGAGGAAGAAAGAAGGATGTATGAGAAAATTGAAGGATAGAGTGATTAACACAGAAAAAAGATGAGTCAGGAAATGGGAATTGGGAATGGTTACAGAAAGGAAGAAAGTGATTTGGGGGTGGGGGGTGGATGTAGGATTAAAGAGAAATGGAGTAGAATGAGAAAATGGAATGCAATGCTGAAGAGAGAGAGAAAAGGAAAGGGAGAGGTAGAGGGAAGAAAAGGACGGAGTGAGAAACTAACAGGGAAGAAATAAGGGAAGAGAAAAAATACACAAAGGAGGAAGGATAGAATAAGATAGAGAGAGGGAAAGAAAAGTCAGAAAGCCGGAATAGGGTATACATGCATTTCGGTAAATATTAAAGTCTAAATATTTTCAACGTAGTACATTCACATTCAATAATATATTATTATTCGAAAGTATGTCACTCAATTCATATAGAAAGAAAGAAAGAAAGAAAGAAAGGAAGGAATAAAGAAAGAAAGAAAGAAAGAAAGAAAGAAAGAAAGAAAGAAAGAAAGAAAGAAAGAAAGAAAGAAAGAAAGAATGAATGAATAATGAATTAATGAATTGTGTGATAGAAAGGAGAACGGAGGAGACCAATCGCCAACTCTCCTGCACTTGAAAGGACGAAGCAATCCTTGTAGATTGAGAGAAAGAAAATACTAACAAAAACTGTTTTTTACCTTGGAAAATTAAAATTAATGAAGAGCAAAGAATAAAACAAACAACTGTGCAAAAGCTGAACTGGAAGTAAGAAGTGTGGCAAGTAAAAACTGACATAATTATTGACGACTATACTGAACACGAAAGGGACAACAACGATCATGTTACCAGTAGCTAGCTGTGTGGCTCGAGTTATTGTTGTATTGTTGGTGTCGTCGTAAATGCAATTTGTTAGGCTGATGTTCGTTGCTTTTTGTTTCCTTCTATGCTTTTAGTGTGAGGTCTATAGAATTCTTTTTCTTTGAGATATTTACATAGTGTATGTTTGCTTGTGTGTGTGTCTGTGTGTCTGTGTCTGTGTGTGTGTCTGTGTGTGTGTGTATGTGTGTGTGTGTATGTCTGTGTGTGTGTGTGTGTGTGTGTGTGTGTGTGTGTGTGTGTGTGTGTGTGTGTGTGTGTGTTTTGAAGATGCCGTGAGTTGCTCATTGTCCTGCCGACCGTGATAGACCAGTTTGTAAAATCCATGTCCGGTAGACTGGGGTGGGTGGGTGTTGTATTACTTTCGTATCGAAGATAAATATAATCCATAACCAATCGGTAAGACAATCATCTCTCCATTAACCAAGGACACAGTAAAATACTGCACTAACTTCAAGAATAATTGCGAGAATATAATTCCTAGAATACAGAATATACTTTAGAGCCTGTGTTGCTCTAGTCAACATAGATTCACTGAAAAATTATGGTCTGAATTAAACATAACTGACAAATTATGGTCTGAATTAAACGTAACTGACAAATTATGGTCTGAATTAAACATAACTGACAAATTATGGTCTGAATTAAACGTAACTGACAAATTATGGTCTGAATTAAACGTAACTGACAAATTATGGTCTGAATTAAACGTAACTGACAAATTATGGTCTGAATTAAACGTAACTGACAAATTATGGTCTGAATTAAACGTAACTGACAAATTATGGTCTGAATTAAACGTAACTGACAAATTATGGTCTGAATTAAACGTAACTGACAAATTATGGTCTGAATTAAGCATAAAGCGTCGTGAGCTCATAAAAATTTCATTTAGAACTGTTCGCTCTTTCCCTTCTCGCTTCTCTGTAATCCATCGACTAAATACACACATCATACACAATTGTACGCACACAAATCGACTAAATACACAATTGTACGCACACACATCGACTAAATATACACATACACACATCATGCACAATTGTACGCACACACTTATGCTCACAAACATTTTTCAGGATGGAATTTTGCAAGATGCATTGATTTTCAGTGACTTAGTCCAAATTGTGATCCAAATGTAAATCTGCAAGATATGATCTGGAGGGCGAGTGGGGTGTTTTCGAGCGTGGTTGCGTGCGTGCAATTGTGTGTGTGTGTGGGGGGGGGGGAATACCGAGAAAGGAACGTTTTAACGAGCAATTTATAAGAAAAGCACTGTTGTGTCAGATCGATCGCTAATACTGTCAAGAGTGACGTGAACTGCGTTCACTAAATTGATCGAATTCGGAAGAAAATGTCGACCTAGATTGTGCAAAGACATCAGGCAAGGCACGTGACTGTTTAATTCCATTTTAAAATATATGTGTATTGCATATTTAAGTGCAACATAGAGTGTGGCCAAACAACGCCAAAGGGCACTGTATCAGTACAGTCTGACCACACAAGGCAGTGTACAATATAATCTGACCATACAAGGCAGTGATCCAATATAATCTGACCACACAAGGCAGTGTACCAATATAATCTGACCACACAAGGCAGTGTACCAATATAATTTGACCATACAAGGCAGTTTACCAATATAATCTGACCACACAAGGCAGTGTACCAATATAATCTGACCACACAAGGCAGTGTACCAATATAATTTGACCATACAAGGCAGTTTACCAATATAATCTGACCACACAAGGCAGTGTACCAATATAATCTGACCACACAAGGCAGTGTACCAATGT
Organism: Sinotaia quadrata; assembly: GCA_028829895.1. NCBI lineage: Eukaryota > Metazoa > Mollusca > Gastropoda > Architaenioglossa > Viviparidae > Sinotaia > Sinotaia quadrata. The sequence goes on from CM054177.1 coordinate 93,098,366, forward strand.
AATCTGACCACACAAAATCAACTGGTAGGCAGTGCAATAATGTCGTGAAAAAAAGCACACAAAGCTACCAGGCAAGCCATTTTGTTTAAATATAATATTCATTTAGAATGTACCCTTACGATATGACCACTAAAGCCACCTGTCCAAAACAAACGAGGCTGATTATTTCAGTTGTAATATTCATTTAGAAAACGGTCAACGAAGTGTGATAATCAACGCCATGGGGTCATAGTCGTCAAGCTGCTTATTATACTTGTAAAGTCCTACAGATGAGGCTGTTTAATGCAACTGCAATATTTATTTAGACATGCAATTAATGTACTATGACCACATATAGCCACATGCCCATAAACACACAAGTTTGCAATTAAAATTGTATACTAAGGTGCATTAGATAGCCACATGTTTTTGACGTTCAACCCGAATTATCTTTTCTGCTGTTGACGTTCAGCTAGACTATTCTCTTCTGCTTTTGACGTTCAACAAGACTTAACTCCTGTGGTTTTGACGTTCAACAAGACTTAACTCCTGTGGTTTTGACGTTCAACAAGACTTAACTCCTGTGGTTTTGACGTTCAACAAGACTTAACTCCTGTGGTTTTGACGTTCAACAAGACTTAACTCCTGTGGTTTTGACGTTCAACAAGACTTAACTCCTGTGGTTTTGACGTTCAACAAGACTTAACTCCTGTGGTTTTGACGTTCAACAAGACTTAACTCCTGTGGTTTTGACGTTCAACAAGACTTAACTCCTGTGGTTTTGACGTTCAACAAGACTTAACTCCTGTGGTTTTGACGTTCAACAAGACTTAACTCCTGTAGTTTTGACGTTCAACAAGACTTAATTCCTGTGGTTTTGACGTTCAACAAGACTTAACTCCTGTGGTTTTGACGTTCAACAAGACTTAACTCCTGTGGTTTTGACGTTCAACAAGACTTAACTCCTGTGGTTTTGACGTTCAACAAGACTTAACTCCTGTAGTTTTGACGTTCAACAAGACTTAACTCCTGTGGTTTTGACGTTCAACAAGACTTAACTCCTGTGGTTTTGACGTTCAACAAGACTTAACTCCTGTGGTTTTGACGTTCAACAAGACTTAACTCCTGTAGTTTTGACGTTCAACAAGACTTAACTCCTGTGGTTTTATTGTTCAACCCGAATTATCTCCTCTGCTTTTGACACAATCTTGTTTATCTCGTGTACATTTGACAGCTTTAATCCGCATTATCTCCTCCACATTCGATTATGCTCAACCTGAATAACTTCATCTGCATTTGAGGCTCAACCCAAAATAATATCAATGTGACGTTTTGCTGGGAGATGGGCAAGATGTTCATTCTCCACCACACTGGGTTGTCCATTTCCTTAGGCTAATCCCCAAAACACACCTTCTGGCTGCCACATGTGTTAGAAAGATGGAAGATAGATAATGTAGAATAGAAGAGTGATAGTTCTAGAAGATAGCTCAATCTCTCTGATACATACAGCCAGGATAGTAAGTAAATACAGGTGACAGACTATAACATATAACGTGTGAGTCACGCTAACACGAGTAGTCTAAGTATCAATATTAAATGTATTCAGCAAGAAATAACATAAGACAGCTTGGGTAAATATAGCAAATAAAGCATTGGGTACAATTAGAGTTTCTAAATAGTTATCGTTCATAATGACTACCACGTAGTGTTGTATGAAAGTTCGTGTCCTAGGACACTGAAGTAGTGAGTTGGTTGAATTTAACTGAAGCTATACAGTTGTTGACTTTATAGTCACTTAACTTTAGAATTGCCTGAGGTGCCATCTAGGGTCCCAGTGAATTTGTAGCAGATGCACATCTGGTCTGTTGAACTCATCTTTTGGCCTGTGAGTCATTCTATTGTGGTGTTGCTTCGTGGCTCAATGTTAATCAAAATCAGCATCCAAGATAAAGTGCAGATCTGCCAGTAAAACACATGTGGCTAAGAATTCATCCACATGTTTTCTCTGGCAGAACACTCTTACTTGTATGGTCATCATATATTCTAATGTAATAGTAAACATATAGCAATATAAAATATAATCAAGATGAAATGAACATTATTATAATATTTAGTTATGCAAGCAAATATCTTCGGCAGTAGTATATACAGAGGATAGTTTCCTGGTGTGTTGATAACTGGTGATAAGGGTTAGTAATATGTTTGTACTTATAAGGCGGGGAGCCAAAGTATATGTTACCACTACAGTCAGTTTGCTTGGACTGACATTTTACAGTAGATTTCTGGCACAATCATTGTGTGTGGTTGACCTGCGCTTTGATTGGTTAGTTTAGTGAGTAGCAACTCAGACATTTTTCTAGCCTAGGGATAAGGGTCAGACAATCAGGTTTGCATGTAGTCTATTTTTAGAGGAGGGTGAGTGTGGGCTACATAAGCAATACGACAATCTTCTATGCTTTTCACACTCCACAAGCTGCATTAGTTTGAGAGACCAAGTCAGTCTGTAACTTAACAAACATACTCCTAATCTTCCCTTTTGATAATGGCATTTGTTATCTGGATCCCATTCTTTTAATATCAGAATCCGTTACTTGCTTTACTCTCCTTCAGATGGATGAATCAGAAACTCCAGGACACACCAATAAAGATATGACAATAGTCATTGCTACCTGTAGAGATAAAAATATGGTACAACCAAACCTGATAACAGTCATCACCAACTTACTTGTTTCTTTCTTTCTTTCTTGATTTTTCCTTGATGTCATATACTATGAATGACCAATTTAACTACATCTCTGTTTTGTTCTCCTCTCTGATTTCTAAGCGAAACACAGATATAAGTAAGACATATGTTCTTGTTCCAGAGATATTCTTACATATTGCAATTGCGCTAAGTTCGATGATTTCGAGCAATTCCTAAATGTTGCAAAAATACTGTTATTAAACTCTCATTACTTTAGAAAATCATTTTACTTTCTTTTAAAAAGAAATGAAAATTGAGCTCTCGTTAATTAATATTTTAAGAAAAAATTTTATAATTAAAAAGAAAATTACTTGAAAATTGAGACTCTCGTTACATTTCTTTTTATAAATATTTTATAATTTACAAAAACTTACTTGAAAGTTGAAATTCATTATTTACACCACCACCCCAAAAAAATATTACTTTAAAAAAGAAGAAAATTTTGATAATTGATCATTTTGACAATACGCTCTCTTTACCTAATCCTAATCGGCTTACCGGACAAGAATCATCTCCGAGGGGGATCTTGATGACGCATTTTAATTGCGCTTTAGCACCTGCGCTGTCTTTGCTCCGTCCTTTGTTTTCCACAGTTCAATTTTTTTTCTATGAATAATTAACCTCCAATGGCCTCAGCGGTCAGCTAGCTTGTTTTGAAGACAAGAAAACGTACGAATGAGTAAGGTTGGTCTGTCTTAAAACAAAATTCACTGGTGCAACGCTCAGTCATGAAGTGAGGTATACTAATGTCACAATTATAATATTTGCATGCATAAAAAAGTGTTCTGAAAAGAAATTTACTCAATACCACTGGCATTCTAAAGACATGTATTTACAAAAATTAAAGGCGTTATGTTTACTAAATTGATACTACATGTTTTTAAGAATATACTAAAATAAATTTTAAAAATAAAAACAATTCAAATTTCACTCGTGTCTGTCCTTTTGCCAGCATCAACAAGCATATTCTCAAATATCCTCTTAAGTTTGTTTTTTTACTTGTAAAACGATCGAGAGTTACGTACCTTTAGGAAATTCTATTAGGGAAGAGTTCCCCCTTCCACACACACACACACACACACACACACACACAGACAAAAAAAAAATGTTATGAAAGAGATATTCTGTCAAACAGTACAAATCAAAGTTATTAGCACAGTATATCACCGTTAATATTATATAGTATGCAACTTTTTCCATGTGCGGATGTATACGAAAAACGAATGTGCATGACGTGACCGACGCGTAATAGTCAAAATAGCAGAGTTCTAATATATTGTCTTCAGAGAAATAAATGATTTTAAAATAAACTCACATCACCTTAAGACTAGACAAATTAGGTTAGCATTTCAATTAGAGTCAGTTTTTATAGTTTGTACCTGTAGTGTCTTAAATCGTAAATTTAATTTCTGAGAAATAGCAGACGATACTGAAAATTGTTCACTACTCTTTCCCGTTGAAACGTCAGTAGGCAGTAAATATCACAAGAAATGTTCTCATTTAAATTGCTTTTTTAACATATATTCGGGTACAATTAGACGGGTACAGTCATATTCACCCTGAGTCAGGTACAGTCATGTTCACCTAATTCAGATAGGTACATTCATGTTCACCTCAATTAGACAGGTACGTTAATGTTTATCTCAGTCTGACAAGTACACTCATGTTTACCTCAGGCAGATAGGAACATTCGTGTTTATCTGAATCAGATAGGTACGTTCATGCTCATCTGAGACAGGTACATTCATGTACATCTCATTAAGATCGGTACACTCATGTTCACATCAGGCAGACCTGTACATTCATGTTCACCTCAAGCAGCTAGTTACATTCGTGTTCTCCTCAGTCAGACAGGTACATTCATGTTCATCTCAGTAAGACAGGTACATTCATGTTCATCTCAGTCAGACAGGTACATTCATGTTCATCTCAGTCAGACAGGTACGTTAATGTTTATCTCTGTCAGGTACAGATATGTTCACCTCAATCAGATAGGTACTTTCAAGTTCACCTCTGTCGGATAGGTTCATTCATGTTCACCTCAGTCAGACAGATAGAGTCATGTTCATTTCATTCAGAGGTAAATTCATGTTTACCTCAATCAGACAGTACATTCATGCTCACCTCATTCCTGTTCACGTCAGACAGACAGGTACTTTCATTTTCACACAATCAATCAGTTACATTAATGATCACATCAATCAGACAGGTACGTTCATGTTCACATCAGTCAGACAGGTACGTTCATGTTCACATCAGACAGGTACGTTCATGTTCACATCAGTCATACTGGAACTTTCATGTTCATCTCAATCATACAAGTACTTTCATGTTCACCTTGGTCAGACAGGTACTTTCATGTTCACATCAGTCCGTCAGTACATTATTGTTCACTTTAGTCAGACAATTGCATTCTTGTTCTGAGTGTCAGAAGAGACAATTTGATAAAATTATTGTATTCTCTCTCATTTCGAGTGACAGACAGACATATACAAATAACGAATAAAGAATGATAAAAATAAAAGGCTCAATAAAGTGAATGAAACTCATATATGTTATTTAAAGTTTTCCTACTTAAAGTTACACAAATATTTATTTTGTTCGGAAAATTCTAAAAGCAACATTTTCATGTTTATCAGTTTTGCATTGAGATGTCATTATATACAGTTTTCGTCATATTTTTATTTTTGTAAACATGAATAAATTAATGTTTCGTTTTGTGTTTGTTTTCAGGCGGAGATAACTCGAATCAATGGCGAGATCCGAAAATCAAGCAGTTCTCGGTCGTTCTCTCTCGGTAGTAAAATCATTGATTCCTATTCTACGGAGAAAGAAAATGGCGGGGTAGAATTGTTAAGTGTAAATTATATATGACAAACAGCCTTATCTGAAGTCAGTACACTTTACACCAGCACAATGTAAAAGGACCTAATAATTTTTGTATATGGCAAACTTCTCTAATGACACGTGAGCACTGAGCGGCATGTGACGTTTATTTGACACATACTTCATTCCATGAATCGAAAAAAGAACGCACTTTCAAGTAATCCGGACCCTTTTGGAAGCGAGCGAAGAACAAACACGGAATGCAGGGCAAGGAGTTAGCTGATGCAATTCTGTCTCTCATGATGTGCATTCTACAGTGGTGTGCTAGTCACTGGACTTGTCAGCAATTTCAAGGTCACTGGACTTTTTTTTTTTTTTTTTTAGCAATTTCAAGGTCACCAGGCTGTCAGCAATTTCAAGGTCACCGGGTTGTCAACAATTTCAAGGTCACCGGCCTTGCTAGCAATTTCAAGGTCACTGGACTAGCAATTTCAAGATCACTGGGCTTGTCAGTAACGTCGTGTAAATATACTGAGATGACGTACTAAACTTTTGTTTTAATTGCTCTTTCAAGCATACTTTGTCACTAGAGGTAAATAATACGTTCAGAAGATCTATCGTGGCTTTAACTGTAACCTTACACCTGAATGGCCTAATCTTTATTTTGATGTGCCAACCTAGTCACGTGTTTGTATAGTGCACTCCACTATTCAGAGGTTGTCACTCTGTGGTTCATTCACCTCCAGTCGGTTTTTCTTCTGCTTTTGTCAATGTGGCGTCTTTCTCTTCTCCACAGTGGTGGTGGAGGCCAGAAGAGATGGAGAAATGCAGCCAATTACCTGTGAATTTCCGATTACATATGATTATATTATATAAATTATAAAATGTTCAGTACTTTAAAATACTGGCTACTTTTTGAAAGAAAATAGAGAAAATAAATGGCATTGTGTTTATGGTTTCACTTCATGACGGTCTTTGATGGTTAAGCTATATAACACGAACTGTAAAGAGACTGTAAAAAAACTGACTTAAATAATATGCACACTTGATGGTTGAGCTAAATAACACGAACTGTAAAGAGACTTAAAAAAGCCTGGCTTAAATAATACGCACACTTGTACTTCGGAATAACTATACATGTATATTGACTAACCAAATTATATTGCCTTTTAAAAAAAAAACGGAAAGAAAAGACTAATGAAGATTGTTTTCAATAACTATACATGTATATTGACTAACCAAATGATATCGTCTTAAAAATTTTATTTTTTAAAAACACCTATTAAGACTGGTTTCAATAAAGCGGGCTTTCAAAGGGACTATTTATATAGAAGATAATCATGAACTAAATAATATCACTTTAGACGTACTGGATCACTGGCTTTAATAAATCGCTTTAGGTGATCTGGACGGCTGGCATAAATAATATCACTGCAAACACATTGGATTACTGGATTAAATAATATCACTGCAAACACATTGGATTATTGGATTAAATAATATCACTGCAAACACATTGGATTATTGGATTAAATAATATCACTGCAAACACATTGGATTACTGGATTAAATAATATCACTGCAAACACATTGGATTACTGGATTAAATAATATCACTGCAAACACATTGGATTACTGGATTAAATAATATCACTGCAAACACATTGGATTACTGGATTAAATAATATCACTGCAAACACATTGGATTACTGGATTAAATAATATCACTTCAAACACATTGGATGGTTGACTTCGGACTTCAGAAAGACTACAGACCCTAATGTACAGTGACTAACCTAATTAATAATGCCACCTTCTGAAAGACTTCTATAATGATCTAAATAATTCTTATTTCACAGACTAAAAATAACTGGCCTAATTAACTGATCTAATCAACTGGCAATTCAAACAGTCTAACTGATTGACTTTCAATACAATGGACTTCAGAAAGAGATTTGTTTAAATAATACGTACTTCAAAAAGTTACTATCGGTGATTGATCTATATAATACGAATGTCCAAGAGACTATAGATGATGGCCCAAGTAATACGCATTTCAAATGAATGACCTCCTAACCCACGGACATCAAAGAGACTACATATAAATGCGAAAATAATCTGTTTTCAAAAAGAAGCTGTTGAGCATTACCTGAATAGCAAGTACTTCTAAGAGATTATCTATAGTTGATGGGCTTAAATTACGTGAACTCCAAAAATACTTAATTCATTGAAAAACACTAATTGTGACACTAACACCACCTAGTTACTGGTTATGATAATTATTATTTTAATTAATCATTCATAACTAATTACAAGTTATAAGAATCTTAATTTATGTTATTAATAATTCTCCAGAAGACACCACGCGTCTCTCTCATTTGGCAGATATGCGGGCACTGTAAACATTTTCTTTCTTCCACAGCATTAAAGACAAACGTATACCGTCACGCAATATTTCCGTCGGTGGAAATTTTCTTACTAAAGGAGAAGATACATCCGTCTTTTAATCTATATTTAGTGAGCCCCCCATCCACCTATTTTCTTCTCCAACATAAGGTTATCAATATGAGTAAGTCAATAAATTTATTAAATCAACAATCAAATATACATATAACAAATACAATGAAAAAGAATGCTTGACATCAGTATTTTCATAAAACCACCTTCGAATAATTTTTATATCTATAGATTCTTAAATCCTAACACACAGTTCAATAGAGTAGTGTCAATACAAATCACAGAATAGTTCTTATCAGATAACAGAAATGGAGTTATTAGAGAGAAGTGATAATAGTTTCTACATAACCTTGTATAGGCGAAGTCACAGTAGTCTTTGGGGGCGCTTTTCTTAACAAAGCTACAAGTTTATAGTTTACATTATTATTCTGCCACAGTACTATTTCAGTCAAAAAGACTTTTAAGGATTACACGAAATTTAAAAAGGAGATTATTCACAGATGATTACACTAAATATATATTACAGACTTCAAATTGTTGAGGATTGACTAAACTTTTACCGAAATTCAAAGAAACTGTTAAAGACCTCTAAATAACCGGATTATTTGACGTCAACAAAACTCCTATTGATAGCAAATAGCAATTTAATGACGTAACATATCGCGAGGGCGGGTTAAAGTTAAATAAATATATTGTTCGTAATTCCATTAACTGAAGGCCTCTTTATTTCTTTCGTTTGCGATACTAAATCTATTTTTGAGATAAAATGTTCATTAAGCAATGTTCAATCACAGGTTGCTTTTGAGGAATTGTGTTATTATTGTCTCTACGTATTAATATGTTGTGTTGTTACTAATATATTGTGTTGTTATTTGTGTGTATCTTTTATAATATATTGTGCTATTATATCCTGTTCATTTAAGCTACATGCATTCACTGATTATCTATATAATGATGCATTGTGTCAATATGTCTGTCTTTTATGGCATTGTATTATTATCATGTCTAACTTTTGTTGCATTGTATTACTGTGTCTGTCTTTTATTGTTATAATTGTGTCTGTCTTTTATTGTTATAATTGTGTCTGTCTTTTGTTGCATTGTGTTATTATAGTGGCTGTCTTTTGTTGCATTGTGTTACTATCTATCTTTTGTTGCATTGTGTCATTATATCTGTTGATATTCTGCTATCTCCATTCACTAATTGTCTGTCTATTGACACGTAGTTTATTATTGTGTTTATCTATTGATACTCTTATATCTCCATTCACTAATTGTCTGTCTTTTGACACGTAGTTTATTATTGTGTTTATCTATTGATACTCTTATATCTCCATTCACTAAATGTCTCTCTATTGACACGTAGTTTATTATTGTGTTTATCTATTGATACATCTTGTTGATGCTGTGTCTATTGGTACACGTTGTTATTGTGTCTGTTAACACATCGTGTTGTCATTGTATCTGTTGAAATATAGTGTTTTATTGTGTCTATCAGTTGGTATATTCTGTTGTTAGTGTGTCTATCAGTTGGTATATTGTGTTAGACAATGTGTCTATCTATTGATATATTGTGTTCTTAGTGTGTCTGTCTATTGATGTATTGTGTTGTCAGTGTGTCTATCAATTGATTTATTGTGTTGTTAGTGTGTCTGTCTATTGATTTGTTAGTATGTATATTTATTGATATATTGTGTTGTTAGTGTGTATTGATGTATTAGTTCTTGGTCTTGGTGTGTCTATCAGTTGATATATTATGTTGTTAATGTGCGTATCAATTGATGTATTGTGTTGTTCGTGTTTCTACTATTGATTTATTGTATTGTCAGAGTGTCTATCAGTTGATAGATTGTGTTGTTAGTGTGTCTATATGTTGATGTATTGTGTTTTACTACGTCTATCTATTGTGTATTGTGCTGTTAGTTTGTCTATAAGTTGATATATATGGTGTTGCTAGTGTGTCTATCTATTGATGTATTGTGTTGTTACTGTCTCTATCAGTTGATATATTGTGTTGTGAGTGTATCTATCTATTGATGTATTGTGTTGTTAGTGTGTCTATCTATTGATGTATTGTGTTGTTAGTGTGTCTAACTATTGATGTATTGTGTTGTTACTGTCTCTATCAGTTGATATATTGTGTTGTTACTGTCTCTATCAGTTGATATATTGTGTTGTGAGTGTATCTATCTATTGATGTATTGTGTTGTTAGTGTGTCTATCTATTGATGTATTGTGTTGTTAGTGTGTCTAACTATTGATGTATTGTGTTGTTACTGTGTCTATCAGTTTATATATTGTGTTGTGATGTGTCTATCTATTGATGTATTGTGTTGTTAGTGTGTCTATCTATTGATGTATTGTGTTGTTAGTGTGTCTAACTATTGATGTATTGTGTTGTTAGTGTGTCTAACTATTGATGTATTGTGTTTTCATTGTATCTGTCTGTTGATATATATTGTGTTGTTTCGTCCTGATCTTTTCAGAACCTCGATTGTTTTATAATTAATAACTTGACGTTTCAATATTTCTGTCGTTTATAAAGCTGAACAGTCTTGTTTCTTTATAATATATAATTGACATTATTATTTCAATTGCGATTTTATAGAAATAAATGTTCATTCTCATTAAAATTAAGGTTCAGGAGGACTAACTGAGAGGCTTTATTCATAGGTGATGACTGTGTAGATACACTGGCGTTCGATCGAATTTAAATTAAAAGCCCAAAGTCAAAAGCTAATGAGTATGCTTGGAACCAGACCGACAAATGGAAAAAAAAAAATGAAATAATGTGCCCATCTGAGACAAACCGTACTGCGCGTGTGTGTGTGTGTGTGTGTGTGTGTTCGAGTATTTTCTATAAATGATACAATGTTTCAAGCGAGGAAACAACGTAAGGTTTTTCTGTAGGCTTTTTATTATTCATACCCTCGTTTTCTATACACGTGTCAATATTTGTCAGACTAAAAGTTTATTTTTTATTTTTCCCCGTTACAAATTGTTGAATTGAACTGAGAGTAGTTTTGTTTGTAATTGTTGATTTTCGTGTGTGTGGGGTGTAATTAATAAACTGTCCATGTAATAAAGTATGTACATAATGTCAAACGCCTTCTTATTTAGCACCGAACAACTATTTTATTTGTAATAATGGTAGTGTTGATATTAATACCATCATGCTGCTGATTTGTTATTCTTGTGAGACGAGAGAAAATATATTTCCATATCAAATGATCAAGTGCATTGTTTGCCTTTCTTTATGAGACTGAAATTTCAGAGTTGTTGGCTTTTAATTTCTGATTTAACTGATAGGAATATACTCCGAAATTTATTTAATCTTTTATCTGCAAGGGAGGTCAGCACATCGTTCTCAAGTGTCTTGCTTTGTTAGCATAACGTGTCTCATTTCAAGGATACAGAATTGGTCATTACCAAGAGAGAGATAGTGCTCATTTTAAGGAGATAAAATTAGCCATTAACAAGTGAGATAGTGCCTATTTTTTGGAAATAAAATTAACAAAGCAGACACATTACATTCATTATTGGGGGAAGAAATATCCTTACTAATATAACCAACACACACAGGATATAGGCCTATTAAGGTGATCATATCAATACGGTAATTTTTAATTAATTAATGAAAGAAATTGGGTTTTAACTGCTATTATTCTTAACTGTAATCAGTAGAGGATTGTGTTTGTACAGTAGTCTCTACAATAATTATTGTTAATTATAATTAACCCTTCTATTTGGCCGCCACGTGGAAATTGAGGTTGCACAGTAACTGTAGTAAATCATTCTCTAGTGGAGTTTCACACCACCACAACTCGGTTTCTCTGTTTTTCCTAACACCAAACTGTCTTCTACAGTTGCTATGGTAATAATGAAGAAGACAACCATGCAAAGTTATCGTTAATTGCAATGAATGATCTCACAGGTTCGTGCGTGCACCATACAGACTTTGAACTCACGAATAGGTTTTGCTGTCTGCAAGCAACTTTTAATCGGTATTCATTTAAAACGACATTCCGTGTAGATATATATTGATTCTTTTTCGATTGAGCAGACTGAAATTTCGTTCTCCAAATTAGTGTAGAAAGCGCAGGTTAAAATGAAATCAATCAATTAGTCAGTCAAAATGCTAAATAAGTTTAAAACGTTTTGCACATGCATATTTGGTTGTAACAGCCTCAGCCAGCACTGGCGTTGAAAACTATTGTTTAATTATTTATTTTGATGATAAATATCTGTTTGTAACAGTCTTAACCAGCACTGGTATTGAAAACTATTGTTTAAAGATTTATTTTGAGGATAAATATCTGTTTGTAACAGTCTTAACCAGCACTGGTATTGAAAACTATTGTTTAAAGATTTATTTTGATGATAAATATCTGTTTGTAACAGTCTTAACCAGCACTGGTATTGAAAACTATTGTTTAAAGATTTATTTTGATGATAAATATCTGTTTGGAAATACATACTTGCACAACGTATTGTATTAGTTTATCATTTTTACCGTTATGTTGTTATTGTAAAATTTATTTTCAAAGTCGTTTGTGGGTGTTAGTGTTTTGCGAACAATGTTTTGAAAGTTCTGCTAAGGAGAGACTATATACAACTACCCTCATGTATACACATATATACAACTACCTACATTTATGCAACTACTCACGTATATATACATCTATACAACTACCCACAAGTATACACATATATACAACTACCCACAAGTATACACATATATACAACTACCCACAAGTATACACATATATACAACTACCCACAAGTATACACATATATACAACTACCCACAAGTATACACATATATACAACTACCCACAAGTATACACATCTATACAACTACCCACAAGTATACACATATATACAACTACCCACAAGTATACACATATATACAACTACCCACAAGTATACACATATATACAACTACCCACAAGTATACACATATATACAACTACCCACAAGTATACACATATATACAACTACCCACAAGTATACACATATATACAACTACCCACGTATATATATATATATATCTATGATTCACAAAATTTGACAAGAATATAAGTGACGTTGCTTGTGGAAAGTGTGAAGATGTTATTCCTTAGGGAGTGATACGTCTGACTTAATCGCCGATGAAAACGAGTTTGATCCGAGACAACATTAGATAATAACATTAATTTCCTTCAGATTAATTCAGCGGAATTAAAAGATCAAACAAGAAAACCTGTTTGAGTTATGACAAGACAATGATTTAATATCCGATATCAGCTGGAAAGTAAAAATTCTTGAAACATTCTTGAGTGATTGAAATTACTTTTTTGTTTGTTTTGCATTGTATGGTCATAATCATTGATATATTCTAAGCTAATAACAAAACATAAGCATTACATTGCATTAGAAAATCATTATTAAAATTTCTTTTATGAAGTTGAAGCGGTGTGAATTCTATGGACACATTTAACTCGTTATGATTATTATTATTTATTAATTAATAACACATAACTAATTACAAGTGATCGAGAATCTTAATTTATGGTTATTAATAATTCTCCCACTAGACCAACATGTCTCTCATTTGGCAGATTACAAGGGAGTCATAAAACTCTACTCTTGACACAATAACAAGAAAGACGATTGACTGTCGCATAATATTTCTGCAGGGAAACTTCTTACTAAAGCAGTAATAAAGATCCGTCTTTCACTATTACTCCAACATAACGTTTAAATATATGTGCAAGAAAGTTAATAAATTTAACAATAAATTTATTAAATCAACAATCAAATACACAGCATATGAATATAATCAAAAGAGCATTGACATTTACAATACTTCACAATATTGTCTGATTAAACGTCAGACACTCATTCCGTTTATCCTACCATAGACAACAGCAGCCAAATTAATATATATATAATCAAGTCATGGGAGTTTGAGAGATAATTATAGTCAATGTACATAACCGTTACAATGATGGCAGGTGTCACTAACGCGTGTTCACAATCTTGCGGTTCACAACAAGTCAATGTCTTTCTTATTAGATGACGATCCAACATACCCCTCTTAGGAACATTACACAACTGTTCCAAAATCTTCAATGTGCTCACAAGATACCATGGACAATCGTCCATAACTTTACATGTGCTATCAAAGCACATCATGAGGAATGTTCCAGAATTTTCATGTGCACTAATCAGCACATCAGGAGGAATGTTCAAGAAACTTTTGTGAATTCTCGAGGCCAAACTGAAGCTTCAATTACCACCGTCTTGGCTCT
>CM054177.1:94372662-94442662 GCA_028829895.1 Sinotaia quadrata
ACACACACACACACACACACACGCACGCACGCACGCACGCACGCGCGCGTGTGCGCGCGCATACACACATAAATAAATAAATCCATTGTAAAACTACTTTTCTTTCATTCTGGCATTATTAGTTATCATAACATTTACACTTCTCTGTGTGCGTGTGTATGTGAGTGTTTTCTCTTTGCCTCCTCTCTTGCATCTCTCTATCGCTCCTTCTATCTCTGTCTTCTGTCCGTGTCTTTCTGTCTGTCTGTCTGTCTCTCTCATTCATTCTCTCTCTTTCATACACCAAAATATTGTTTTCATATTGAAGTGAATTACAAGACACGTGACTATTTCAGGCATACCTTCTGGAAGTAAAATTCACGACTTACCGTTTGCTCACGTGTTTCTGGACGTCACAGCACGCTATACAGGTAAGGCCATTTTATAAAACGCATTAAACATGTTTTTAACACGTTATTTGTTACGACTGAAACGTGTGCATTAAATGAGCTAGATAACTACTTTGTCTAATGTCTTTTCCACAGACTTCTTGTGGGTTTTCCTTTGCGTTTGTCCTGCAAATTATTAAAATAAACAAAATTGTTAAAGATTTTATTTTGCTTTTGTTGACGTGTTATTTGTCGCCGTTCTTCACATTTCCTTCAGTCTTTTACTGTAACTTTCATTCAGCAAGACTTATCGTTCTTGTTATCCTCAACAGATAACAGTTACGGCCCTTTGAAGTGGACTCGATCCAGCATGGAGGGCTCCATTTTACGAGATTTAGAGCTGAATCCTGGAAAGGAGGAAATACGAATAATTAAATCTGGTGTCTACGTAATCTACAGTCACGTGACGTACAATGCTCGCAGCATGAATGAAGAGAGTGTGTCGAGAGGTCATACACTGCACAGCGTGTACAAGAATTATAGGTTTGTATTTCTTAACAATTCGGTATGGAAAGACAGCTTAATATGTTTAGTTAATTGCGAAGTAGGGATAAGCATTGCAATTGCAGTAGTTGTTATATTTAGTAAATGTAGAAGTAGTAGTAGAAATTGTTTTTCTACCACTTTCTTTTATCTCCTCTCTCTTTCTTTCTTTGTCTTCTCTTCCTTTTTACTCCATTTGTCGTTTTGTGTCGCTCTCCTTTTTTTCTCCTTCTCATTTCCTCTTTCTCTTATTCCTTCTGTCTCCAATCTCTCTTCAGCTCGATCTTCATTTTTCCTCTGGTTTCTTTCTCCTCGTCTCTTTTCCTTTCTTTCCCGCTTTCTACATTTTTCTAACTTTCTTTATCTGTATCTTCTTTTTACTCTAAACTTTTCTTCACCCTTTCCTCACGGAATCTTTCTCTCCTTCTCCATATCTTTACTACTCTCAGTTTTCTCTGTCCTCTCCAGCCCTTTCTCCCCCCTCACCTCTACACCCACCCTAACTTTCTCTCTTCTTTTTCTCCCCCCCCCTCCACTATTTACTATCGTCTTGGTTTATTTCAGGGATTTGAGCGACCATGGAAAACAAAGACTTTTGACATCAAGGCCAGAACATGTTGGATCCTCGTTTCTACAAGGAATGTTTCACCTGACCAAAGGCGACACAATAACAGTTTGCGCCCACAGGGATGGTCTGCGGAACGACTTAAGGCGACTCACTTACCTCGGACTCATCATGATGTAAACGATTCCCTACATCTTTTGGAAATAGTCCGGCAACAGCTTTTTCTCTACCGGTCGGAATTCAGCCAGTTTGTCACCTTTTGTCAGCGTGACGTGATGGAAGCATGTTGCACAGAATACGAATAATGCAAAAGATGATCACTACCGAATAAGGATAAATCCAAGTGCACAGAATACGAATAATGCAAAAGAAGATCACTGCCGAATAAAGAAACTGCACAGAATACGAATAATGCAAAAGAAGATCACTGCCGAATAAAGATAATTCAAGTGTACAGAATACGAATAATGCAAAAGAAGATTACTACCGAATAGAGATAAATCCAAGTGCACACGGAGCGTGAAGATGATGACAGTTTTGTGAGCGCTCCTTAGATCGGCGTGTAAAGAGAATTTTGTAAAATACGTTAAAACTAGGATCACTCTTGTTTAGTACCGATGTAAGTAGTGGTGTTGTAGAGTGTAAAGTTTGTAATGGATCTAATCAAAAGCATAAAACTGTAAAATCTGTTTCATTTTATTTTTCTTCCTGAATGACGTTGTCTGTAACACAAAGCAAATCACTCCAGAACTCACGAAAATATTAAAATTGTGAGAAAACTGCTTCAAACCCAAAAGGGAAATATTTTCTAATTTGCTTTTGCTTTGCATTGCTTGCCTATTTTTTTAAGGTGTCTTCAAGGTTCAGGTAATTCGCAGAGATTTGGTCAATGATAAGGAATATATTGATTTAGATTTTGAATGCTCACCATTGCGTCCCTAAAATATATTTTCAGAGAAAGCCATCTAACGGATTAATCAAAAAAAACCATGACATCATTGGCAGTGAAAAGGCAAAATATATCGTATAATCTTCTCCAGGCGAGAGGCAGCAAGTTCCTGTCGATAACCTACTTTCTGAGGACCTTCTAGGGAAAGTTGCATTCCTTTGTTTGACTAGAGAAATCTCGTCAAACGTCGAGATATGCGTCAATAGGAAAATTGAATACGTACGTGTCCGTGAAATTATAACTACCTTCATAAGTCTGTGTCAGTCATGCAAAGTACTTTCACAAGTGTTTGTCCTTGACCCTGCGCTGTTGTGAAGGTTAAAGTTAGCGCAACTATAGTCCCGGTGTGGGGTTGTGTACTTCTGGTCCTCTGGATATAAATTTCGGATTCTGAGTCAGGTAAAACAGTTTACGTTTCTTGACCAATTTTGAATCAATTTCGGATCTCAAGACCAACTTGGAAAAAATAAATGGCGTCCAGTAAGGTCCTCTTCAAATTCTATGAAGATCGGCAGTAAAAGAAATGTGTGTGTGTGTGAATCATGTAAGAACTTCAGTATTAGCAGTAATCTTATTGAATGAGTCATGTGTTTTATTTTTGTAGACTATGTGCATTCGATATATTACTTAAAGTTTGTTTTAAATTAATATCTTACGTGTAAATGTCTGAATGCATATTAAGTCCAAAAACAAATGTGTATATTAAAATATATTTTTATACAAGAACGAAAGACTATGCCTGTGTGTGTGTGTGTGTGTGTGTGTGTGTGTGTGTTGTCCTTTCGTCATCAAATCTGGTAAAATGGCAAACATATGTTCATGAAGTGCATTTAAATAATGTATATGTAACTTTCAGTTTCCAGAGCATTTTGATCTAAATTCATCGCCTTCCAGAACAGAAATGTTTCAATAAAAACCTAACTCAAAATATACTAACATTAATTTAACTCTATTTCTCCTTGCAAACTAATTTGCTCACACTAGTGATATAAAAGCGCTTGATTTTATTTGGTTTGTGTTTGTCAATATGTTTTTGAAAAATACTTGTGTTTGTGAGTGGAGTTGCCATTCCTGTGCTTGCTTGCAGATTTAGCCAAAGGTTATTGACCAAATAAAGCATATTTAAATTATTTTATTTTTGTTTTTGATATTTTACAAACAAATGTGTGATTGGAGTGTGTGACGGTCACGCAGTGCGCAAGTTCGGTTAAAATTGCCATCTCGGAATTAACGTAGGTTGGGTTGAGTAAAACGGACTTCATATACAATTTAACAGTCAATGTTTTATTTATCTCTGAAACGTCTGGTTAAAATTGCCAATTAACGGTAGGTTGGGTTAAGAGTAAAACGGACTTCATATACAATTCAACAGTCAATGTTTAATTTATCTCTGAAACGTCTGGAGAAAGGTGTGTGTGCACAATAGATTGTATTTGCATTGATGCACCCTCCCTTATTTGCCTTAACTGCACAAAAGGGCCAAAGAGATTTTACATTTAAAGCAGTGTACCTCAGGGTGACTTTAAAAGTAATATGTGACTTACCACCCCGAAATGAGTTGGATTGTACCTGACCTCTTTTTCTTCTAGAAGTAGAATAGGATTAGAGTGTGTGGCAGAGTTGATTTTGAGATTTCTCTTGATTTGGAAAGTTTGGCACCTATCGTGTAAGAATTGTAATATTTTGGTTATATTCTACCTTTAAATATTACAATAAAAACATTTGAAAATGATGTACCTCATGCAAAGGATCAAGATGTCTGACATTTTAAATTTTCCCTTTAGCACTGAATGGACCTGAAGTTTATTATATAAATCAGAAACACCGAAATCTATATATTTCTGCGCATTTCAGTAAATAAAAATTATATAATTGTCCAGAAATAATATAAATAATTGTCCAGCGAAAGGGCAACAGATAACTAAGGCGAAACTGTAAGCAAAGCGTCACTAACCAGTTTTCAAGTCTTCTTCTTAATACACTTTTGCAATCGTTTGTTTCCTAAATAAACGAATTACAATATATTTTTTTTCCCGCTCAGATTAGATATTATTGACGTCAGAGTCCGAGTTCAAGGTCACGTTAACTTTTGCAAACGTTTGTTTCCTAAATAAACGAATTACATATATTTTTTCCCGCTCAGACAATATATTAGTGACGTCAGAGTCCGGGTTCAAGGTTACGTTAACTTTGCTATTTATTGCATTCTGAGAATCATCCATAATGATTTTAAATCAAGATTTCAACAACTGGACTTAGGGCCTAATGTCTTCTAATTTGAATGCGTGTGATAATTTGGCATCATGTTAATTAATTTTAATTTAGAGTTAGTTTCTTTCTGGGCTTGTTTTCATCACCTACACGCTAAGTCCGCGAAATCAGCAAACTGTGGCCGTGGACACCAAGCTGATCTAAGTTATTCATACAGTAAGTCTTTTATTCAGTGCTCTCACATGCGTCTGAATAGGACATAACGGAAAAGCATATTTAGAAGATGGATGCTTATTCACACAGAACACATTTTGGGGTGATTAGATCTGAACAAAATAGATGATATAAGTATATGTGCTTAGAGTATGTTTTTTAGATGACAGAACATCTGGATAATAACAAAAATGTGTTATAAGCATATTTGAAGAGTATATCATGATTGAAATGAGACCGGAACGGTAAAAATGATAAGTCAATATACCTACATAGTACATTATGAGAAAATGCATATTTGAATGAAAAAAATGTAAGAGGCAGAAGCAGAAATTGGAAAAGTCTTACGGGCAGAATCCAGATAAGAGGATAGGGACAAAATGATACTTGTATACTGTGTCACAGTCTGATAAAAATGTCTTGACTTTTTGACCCACTTGTTTGTTTTTCAAATATTGAGATTTGAAAAATCTTTGTTTAAGTTCTCTCGTGATATTTCAGTATCGAGAAACTCCCAACAAAGAGGTCAGGACGTTATGTAACTTTAGGCCCATTGTCTAGGTTCTAGAACCAACTACATGCCACGCGATCCATCACGTGATATGCTGTATGCTTTCTTATAAATATGGTTAAAACGCACCTGTATAGCACTCCGAGATCCAGAAGCTAGGACACTGTACGTCAGCTAGTACCGTCGCTTACTCGCGAGTCCTATAGGAACAGACCGACGCGATTGATGAGATAACGCTTCAACTTCTCACTAAGGTATCACTTTTATTTGATTGTATTCTGCATATTTAAACTATGTATGTAATTGTGCTATGTATTGCTATGTATTGCTATATAACTTGAGCACGGTTCGTTGAAATGACTGAAAACCTATAAGTTATGGAATATAAATCATTGTAACTCTTTTCCATTGTAACTTTAATTTATATTGACTTTAAATTCACTAGAGCCAGGAGTGTCTGCGCTCGATATGAATTTCACATGTAATTCAAATTATTGCGTGTAATTTTAATTGTAAATTGTGAAGCGCTTGCTTGATTTGAATTGTCCCTTTGTATGAATTCTAATTTTAACGTTGTAAATATTTGATAATTCATACGTCATGCACTGTTAAATGTAACATGCGTGAGAAGATTATATTTTCTAATCTAAATTGTAAACCACGCGTTAGTCGAATTTCTAATTCGAGCATTTGAAACTAATCGTGCTTAGGTAGCGAACGTGCCAGCAGAACGATTATGGAACACATTTTGCTTCCAGGTCGGTCTTCTTCTTCGTCTTTCACGTTTACTCGTGGTTCCTGTACAAGCCGGTTTTTGAACTCTGTTGAGTGAGTTCAACTCTTCCAAGTCCACCACCATTGCAAAGCAACGCCGACGTGTAGGCGCATGCTCGTCTATACCTACAAGTGCAACAAGCGGGCTAAACTGAGAGACAGTTTTCCATTGTATGCCACGTGCATTCCGCTGACGCCACTACACGTGAGATAGACCCGGTTTGGACTAGATCAAAAGACCAGGCGACACAAAGACACAAAGCTGAGTACCACTCGGATGACTAAAAGTCATGGGAAACAATTGGGCATTCTTTTCTCAAGAACGATAAAGCACTTACATGCCGAATTAAGAAATAGACTTCGCGCTCGTATTTGATTATTGTTAAATTGTTAAACTTTATTAAATCTTATTTTAATTGTTAAACCTCTTTGTAGTTCATTTTTATGCATAATAGACCTAATGAATTTTCATGGATTGGATGGGGGCGAATTGAGCTGAATGACGTAACGAATGCATATTAATTTAGAGGAATTTAACGACTCCAAACCAGCTATTGTACGCAATTTATCAGTTTGTAAATCTGCTGTCTGCACTACAAGACACATTTTTAAGCTAGTCAAATGATAGGTTGGGCAACCAGTCTGTATAGGATAGAGAGAAGGAATTAATTTAATCTATTATCTTTAAAGTCCTTAATTATCCTAGGCAGGGTCTATAAAGAAATACTGGAAACGTAACATACTGAAGTTAGAAAATATAGAGATAATGTTCAGGTTCAAACAGGAGATAACAGATATTTTCAGGTTCATAAAGGAAATAAATGATATTTTCAAGTTCAAGTAAAAAACAAAGGATATTTTCAAGGTAAACGAAGAAAATAAAAGGACATTTGCAAGGCAAAAGTAGAAGATATTATAACCAAGCGTTAGGTCAACGATTCGTATTATAGAAATAATTTAGAAAGAAATGTGTTGAGTTGTACATATTTAGTTACGGAATATAAAATAGCACGTGTTCGGTTTATTGAAAGCGAATGTGTTTATTAAAATTATAAAATCTCTTTGTAGATGTGTAAAATAAAAATATAAAGAAATGGCAGAGTAGTCAAGCACTGGTACCGAGTTCACGAACCGGACAAATGGGTAGTGCCGAAAGGTGAGCTGTAAGCAATTGGTGCAGGCCGGACTGAAAGCTGGAAATGATTTAGTAGCGGGGTCACTAAGTGCAGATTTTATCACTGTTAAAGATAAACATGATTTAGTAGCGGGGTCACTAACTATAAACTTTATCACTGTTAAAGATAAACATGCTTTAGCAGCGGGGTCACTAAGTGCAGATTTTATCACTGTTAAAGATAAACATGATTTAGTAGCGGGGTCACTAACTGTAAACCTTATCATTGTTAAAGATAAACTGATTTAGTAGCGGGGTCGCTAAGTGTAGACGTTATCACTGTTAAAGATAAACATGATTTAGTAGAGTGGACACTAACTGTAGACTTTATCACTGTTAAAGAAATACATTATTTAGTAGAGTGGACACTAACTGTAGACTTTATCACTGTTAAAGAAAAACATTATTTAGTAGTGGGGTCACTAACTGTAGACTTTATCACCGTTAAAGATAAACATGATTTAGTAGCGGGGTCACTAACTGTAGACTTTATCACCGTTAAAGATAAACATGACTTAGTAGCGGGGTCACTAACTGTAGACTTTATCACCGTTAAAGATAAACATGACTTAGTAGCGGGGTCACTAACTGTAGACTTTATCACTGTTAAACATGCAGAGGAAAACCGCATAGTGCTGGTGAAGGATGACTCTCGGAAGTTGAGGGAAGTAAGGTTAATTGCTGGTACACCCAAGGGTGAAAGGGGTCAGGTCCTATGTATGCTGATGTAGGCAGAGAGACAATTAGTATAAAATAAAATTTAAGGGCGTTGGTTCGCTCGTTCCCTCCTCTTGTGTCTCTTCCGCGTGTGGAAACTAGTTGCGGTTCAGCTAGACAGCATACGAATATGGGTTATTTATTTATAAGAAAGTGGAACAATGGATGTACTGAAATAGAATAATGTTTACTGTTATAGGTAAACTGGTTCCCAAGAACCACTAATTAGGCACTTGATTTGGTGTCAGACTTTATGCAAAATTTCTACAACGTTTCTCTTATTGTTATGAACTATTACAGTTATTACAATCCTGATTATAATGCCTTGTTATGTTATTACAATAATGCCTTGTTACGTTTACTCCTTGTTATAGAAAATACAATGCATGACCAGAGTTGTCTGGTTAGTGAGCACAGTAGTGGTTGGACAGAAGCACTAATGTATGTGAGGGGTGTTATTGTGAAGAGAATTATTTTACACACAGGGATACACAAAGTCTCGACACTTAGATTAGGAGTTGTGATTTAAGTCCCCTTAAAGACCACGTTAAGTGGGATCTAGGTCGAACATAGTTTGTGAACGAGATTTGCCCCGTTACTAAGGCACACGATCCCAAACCCTCGGGGTAAAAACAAGCAGAAGTGACGTCATGAATGGCAGTCAAATGGGCGCCAAAGTAATTTTCTCTGGTACGCCGTACCAATTTGATCCAATTATTGCTGATGACAGCAGAAGATCATGTGATAGTAGTTCGCATACCATTTCTGATGATGTTGGAGATACCAAGAAAACAATGACTGCCGATGACCTAAATATGTACAACTCAACATATTTCTCTCTATTATATTCTAAATCATTTCTATTGAGCGGGAAATAAACATATATTTGTATGATTAAGTCTGCGACTGGATGCATCTATGCACAGCAAACTTTGTAAGCCAATTCCGGTAAGTTTCATTTGTGGTACCTACGAACATCATTATCTCACAGATAATGTGGCATTTTGCAATAATTATTTTTTTAATGCTGTTCCGAGCATTTCTAATGCGTATAAATTGCACGCGTGCAAATATAACGTCAACGAATGACGTGAACAAAAACAACACCGAAAGTGTCAGAAATACGCGTGATGTGCTATTGCGCATGCGCGATAAAACAAAATTTGATATACCAACCACGAAAGTCGACGGTAAAACCATAAAGTGTTAAGTGGTATTTTGGGTTGATTCAATTTCTAGCATGTTACAAAGCGTGCGTAGCTATATCACAAAGACATAGAAGGGGTCACAACTCGGTCTGACCTTACTACAAAATATAAGGGGAATATTTTGTCTGATGAGTCATTATCACAGCACGATGTGATTATTTTACAGTGTGAAGATTTACGAATAACGCCGGGACAAAATAAAATAGTCTGCCCCTTTTCTATTTTGAGCATGGGGGTGGGAGTGGAGTGTGTGCGTGCGTGCGTGCGTGCGTGCGTGCGTGTGTGTGTGTGTGTGTGTGTGTGTGTGTGTGTGTGTGTGCATTAAGCCCAGTAATTCGTTCCTCTTCCGATATTTCCCCAAAAACAAACGTTACGTATTCAAGATAGAGGGAGGCATGAGAAAGTGTCTTTTCTCGGAGGTGAAATAATTACTTCATTCGGTTGACTATGGAATTATTGTGAATGTGACTGCATGTGTGTACATGCGTTTGTATAAATAATTATATATTGACGGAGAATCGTGTTTCCTCTTAAATCTGCTCCATTATATAGAAAAGAAACGGAAAGGCTTCGAGCCTCAGGGATTTTAAAAGTTTCGTCTATCTGCGTATATTTGACTTTTGCTACGTTCGATTATATGACACATGCCGGCGTGATTTGAGTATATGACGCGTGCTGACGTGGTTCCTGTATAAGACGAGTATATGACGCGTGCTGACGTGGTTCCTGTTTAAGACGAGTGTTGACATGGTTCTAGTAAACGAAGAGCACAGCGTGTTTCTAGAATATAGCGAGTACAGGCTTTGTTTGAGTGCAACTCGAGTGCGAGTAAGAGAAGTTTACGAATATGCGTATAGACAGAGCATGACTTTATGAACTCGATTATAAGCAGAATACGAGCATAGGCAGAGTAAAGAAAGATTAAAATGATAGGCAGAGTAAAGAAAGATTAAAATGATAGGACGAGTAAAGAAAGATTAAAATGATAGGCAGAGTAAAGAAAGATTAAAATGATAGGACGAGTTACGAGAGGGAATGTACGAAGAATTCACTATTAAAAAAAAAAAAAGAAATTAACCGAATCAAGAGAGCCCCTTCCCCAATATAAAACGACTGATGCGGATGACGCTAGTGAAGAGAAAAATGTCATCGGTGTTTTAACGATCTACTCATGTCAGTACTGGCATGGATTTTATTTTTTCAGAATTATGTTTTCGGGGTTTCGGGAAAATCATTCCTCAGCCACAGCGGTCTGTTAAGAAACGAATTTACAAGAAACGAGGTGTTTAGTCCAACTCATGTCGCAACATTTGCATCGTTGCTGTTGAAGTGCAGTGTGCGAAGTTTGGAAGGACGAATGGTTATCAAGCTACATGGACGATGTCTAAAGTAGAGCACTGTAGCTATTGCGTGTTCTTTTACTGTAATTGTGTGTGTGTGTGTGTGTGTGTGTTTCATTTGCTTAGGTGCAATGAATAGGAGCAGTGTGTTCTTCGCTTGAATTGTCTAAAAATACATGCACGGATTTTTATTTAAGTTTGAAAGGTAGACATTTGCATAATATTTTTAGTACTATTTTTTTTATATCGATCACTAGAATGAATTGTTTTCAGTGCTGCGCGCGCAATTCAAATGTTGGGGAGGGGATACAGCACACGAAGTATTGTCTTCATAACATCCGAAACCTGCAATACCAATATGATCATTTCAACACGATGACACCCACCCAGATTTTCAATGCACGTCATACTATTGCATGCACATATTTCCTACCACGCGCACCGTCACGCGCGCGCACACACATACACACACACACACACGTTCACATAGACACTCACTTACACAATCACAGATACTTTTACCAGTTTCCAGGAAGTTAAGGAAAAAAGAGGAACGACTTTGTGCCATCAGCTAATATTAAAAGGACTAAAGCTGCTCATAACTTTTACTTAGGTCGTTATAAGACCCGGGGTAAACCGACAAAAGAGCAGGGAAGAAAACGAAACGGAAATAAAAAGTGTCCCCCCAAAAAAAACAGTCAAACAGCTTCTTTCTAGTCTGAGATCTTCCAGCGATTTCATTCAAAACGATAACAACCACAACATATTCTCGCGGTCGAAAACAGCAGTAGGATGTAGCTTCATAACTTGGGAATCAAGAAAGAAAACATCGATTTTGTTGACAAGCATATGTTGCACAGCTAAGAGGAGTGCTTGCATTGGAAACTCACGCAAGGTAAGTATTGGTGCATCGCCACAGTACTGATTCGAACGGTGCTTTAGAAATCTGCATTTTCGCAGAACGCACATTTTGTGTGTAGTGTAGTAGCTTCTTACAGATAAAATTAATTGCAGTAATATTAGCACTGATGATTATGTTTACGTGGATGATGATGATGATGATGATGATAGTCATGACCTTGACTGCTAAAAACCGTAGTAATTAAAAATGCTAGTGTCTGGTATAAAAACTTGGGTCTCCAAGGATTCTGAGACCAACGTTATTTTAAGTAAGTATCAGACAGTAAAGAAAAACAAATATAAATACTACAATAACAACAACTACTACTGCTACTATTGCTGAATATGATGATTTTGGTGATGACGACAAATTAAATACATAAATAAATAATTTGAAGTATAAGAAATCTAGATTCTCTTCCTAGGAAAAACATACTACAGATGTTTTTGTGTTGGTTTTGTATTCTAATATATACACGTACACTGTAAAGATCATTTTTTAGTTTGAGAAAGAAATTCGTGCGCGAGATAAATTAAGAATAGGGTAAATAATGAGTTTATTTCGAGAGCTCTTACCCATCGTACGCGCCACGTCACCTCACGTCACATGAGTCACATCACTGTAGATATTATGGGGAAATGGGCCAGTTCTAAATAGAAACACGGCCCTGTCAGTATCTGGGAAACATTTACAGAGAAGTAAAAAATGACGTTTGTAATCTTAATAGATCTGTCGGCGCGTTAGGGGAATTTAATTTTTGATTCGTGCGCTAATTTGACTTCCCCGCGTATTTATAGTTAACGTCAAAGGTTAAGTTCACGTAACCAAGGCAGTTTTGCTTTCTATTTCAGATGGCGGCGAATGCGAATATTTACTAGAGTTACGCCGGGGCTCTAATTTCTGTGGGTATACATAGCTGGGGTAATAGATCGGCTACCATCTTTAAGATTTTAAGGTAGGGAAACCCTCTCTGGAAAAGCAAGTCCTATTATATTCCCCGTTGGGGGTCTGCGTGCATGCGCTTTCTTGTGTGTACGAGCGCGCGTGTTTGAATTCACCCAGTTTATGTAGAAGTTTAAACACATTGTATATAAGAGGGTATTTTAACTGTAAAATGTATATATTTGTCATAAGTAGGCTTCGGAGGGTTTCTGTTTGCAAGTTTAGCTGACACAAAACGCTGTATACGGAATAGTCTCCGTAACAAAGAAAATGTTCGCTGTCCTCATCGGCTGCTATCTCAAACATCAGATGAGAGTTAGGTAGATTTTAACAACTTAAACATTAGCCGCGAAATCAATTAACTTTAGAAGTGTAAAATAAACATAAATATGTAAAGCAGCCAAGAGACTATATGTATTATCAACATATTCTCAAACTCCCAGGCGGTCTAATGAATATTTGTAAATGTAATCATTTGTAGGCTCTTTTAAAATTCTGTTCACAAATCATTTCATCTATATTTTTCTTAACTGTTAGTTTTTAGTTTTCCACTCAACGAATATACCTGTAAGCTTCTCCGGTGTACAGTAGGAGACAATGGTCAAGGAGAAAAGGGAATGAAGTTACACTACACTAAAAGCTAAAGCCGGTCAAGGAGAAAAGGCTAGTGAAGAATTATATGTGTATGAAACGTGAAAATCGTAGACCAGACACACGAACTCACATATAGCGAATTAAGAACACATTGCACCATCTGACAAACGCATGGAGCCATCTGAAGAATCAACTGAGCTTTCAGGAAAAGACCTGCCCTTCACAGTTCTTGCTGCCCAAATTCGAAGATTGCAGTGTTTCGTTTGTGTGTTACTGGCATCGTGTATTCTGCTTGTCGTCGCTTGCACTGGAGCAGCTGTTTATCTTACATCACCCTTCAACACAGACCTAAACACACTGTTTCCAGCATTCAGTTCCCAGACAGGAGAGTTAGATGATATGTTTCCAGAGTACAGATACTGTTGTAACAAAAGTGACCTTGATCGACAGCGATTTGTTTTAACAGATTTCGATTATCGAACGTCTGGGTCAGGCCTTGTGTGTTTCAGCAACTTATCGTGGATAGTTCATTTGATAACTTTGGTAAGTTCCGCTTCACTGTCGTCACCTCTCTCACTCTCTCTTACTTTCTATCTTTGTCCATTTCCCTCTGATTCTTTCTCTTTTTCTCTGCCTCTGAAATGCATAAACACGCGTATATATATATATACACAGAAAATGCACGCGCACCTTTAACTTGAGAGGAAGAAATAAATATGTGTATGTGTGTTTACATATTACATGAATGCATATGTATTCTTATTACAACTATTTATCTATCTATCTATCTATCTATCTATCTATCTATCTATCTATCTATCTATCTATCTGTCTGTCAATCTATCTATCTATCTATCTATCTATTTTATAGTTAAATTACATCATATACATTCTTCGACATTAGAAAAATAAACAAATAAAACTGCGTATTAAAAAATATACAAAATCTTTAACAATTTTATTCTCTTCGCTTTTTAGAGTGTAGATAAAAGGAACAATTTATTTCAAAATGTTTCGAGTTTTATTTTCGAAATGACAAATTAGCACGCCGGCCGTAACAGTTTTAGGTTTCCTTGTTATTGCAGTATATAAGTTAAGACAGTTCGTGATCTGTGTTACGTTTCCAGTATTTATTTAGAGACCCTGCTTAGGAAATTATAGAACTTTAATTTACTATTTAAATTAATTCCCTCTCGTTTAACCTAAACAGACTGGTTGCTCAAATCATCATTCGACTAAATTAAAAATGCATCTTTGTAGTCTAGATCACAGATTTACGAAACTGATAATTTGCGTACATTAGCTAGATTGGAGATCGTTAAAAACTCTCTTAGATTCATATGCATTCATTATGTCATTCGTTTAGCTCAAACAGCCCCCATCCAATCCCATTTTGGTCTATATGCATACAAATTACTACAAAAAGAGGTTCTTAACAAGATGAAATAAGATTTAATAAGTTTAACAATTAACAGCAACGATTAATCACGAGCACGACGTCTTAGATTCTATACAAGCGTTATTTCTTGCTCTATCGTCAAAGTCAATTGTTTTAACGAGAATTATCTTGCCAAATAGTCACTTGATCCTGGACCCTAGTAGATATACTTAACTACACTCTTGGTGCATGTGGGGTTCAACTGGTTAGAACTTGTCCACATCACTTTGGCTCATCGTCAGTACTGCATAGCATAACAGTCAATGTCCACTCAATTACTGCATCGCTAATGTACTTGTGACGTTAACCGTAGTTAACACGATGTACTTTAACGTAGTTCACGCATGGGTCATGAAGACACCCGAGTCGGCGTACGACTCAAGAAGTACGAAGGTAGAGAGGAATAACATAAGAACCCGGCTGAAACAAAGGATTTGGGCTCTGTAACTATTTGCGTCTATATTCGCAAAACCCAAGCACATGTTTCTTTGTTTAAAGGTTCTGAATCTAGAATCTTTGACTATCGTGTCGTTTACAATTCAAATATGGTTATATTTAAATATACATTGTGGTTCACGTGTGTGTTACATATAACGTTACACGAACGTATGAATTCTCAAATATTTACAGCATTAAAAATTAGAATTCACACAAAGGATTAATTCAAAATGAAGCATGAATGCTTTACAATTTTACACAAAAAATTATATGCAAGAACAATTTGAATTACAAAGAAGAATTCACCACGTGCACAGACATTCTGGCGGCACTAGGGAATTTAAGATTTATATAAATTAAAGATAAGAGTTACAATAATTTATATACAATAACTTTTAGATTTGTCCTTTTACATCGAAACACGTGCTTTGGCTAAAATAGCGTTAAGCTGCACAAAATACATACATCAATTCAATTACAAAATACAATCAAAAATGCAATAAATATTGTAAGAAGTAGACGTGTTATTGTTACCTCTTAAAAGTAGATTTACTGCTCTAGCGCGGGTTCATCTTTCGGTTCTCTCACATGACTCTGGTATGCGGCGGGACTGAGCTAATGCAGCTATCTTGTGCGTCTGCCGGTCTGGGAACGAGTGAATGTTTTCGCGCCTATGATCATATTTTATAAAACTGCATTGAACGCATCACGTGACCGCTCACGTGGTATGTTGTTGATCTCGAAGGTGCTGGACAATGGCCTAAAGTTATGCAACAATCTGACCTTGCTAGAAGCCTCTCGATACTGATGTATCACGGGTGAATTTCAACAAAGGTCCGTTCAAAATTTTAAGTTTTGAAACGAGCAATTGGGTCACGAGGTCATGACACAGAATTTGTCACACATCGTCACAACCTGTATGAAATCACTTGAGTTTTATCGATTATTATTATTGCAGAGTGAATCACTGTAATTTTTTTTTTTAGAGAGCACTTATCGTTTATTTACGTCAGTGTTTCCTAAAAATAAGATTACGCTTGCTATTTGTTTTGGTCCTACTGCAATAGGTTATAGGAAGATTTGTTTACATTTAGTTGAATACATTATTGTGAGGGGAGATTATTTTATTTTCTGCTTATCCGTGCTGGGATTCGGTTTGTGTACGCCGTAATGAAAAAAAAGACCCGTAAATATGTTTCATAATTCAAATTACTGAGAGGTGCCTGATAGAGCTGGAGTGGATGAATGGGTGGGTAGGGACGGGAGTAAATGTGCCATCCGTAAGGAAAGGAGCTGCACACTTGTGTATTTGATGCGTGGAGATTTTTGCACTGTCCAGAGAGTACGTTCACGCATGTCTTAACATTTTCAATGTGTATAGGCACTTGTGGCCTACTTGAGTTAGAGAAATGTGTATTGGAGCTTATGGCCTAAGTGAGTTAAATAAATGGTATTAGAGAGCCAAGAAGGGTGAATATTATGTTCTGAAAGCATGTAGGCTGTTTTAATTATATTAGCAGTTAAACTGAAATGCATTATGAGTCTGTACTTTCTCTCTCAACCCTACCACCCCACACGCACAAACGCAGTACACATCGCAAAGCTGATGTTTCATTAAGTGACGTCAAGTTAGCATTTAGTGATGACTGGCGTGCATTTCAGGAAGATAGACGTATGTCTAGATGTGTAAATATTCGTGTATTGTATGCAAAACAAATCATTACGAAACGTACCATATTAATATCGCCCTCTAAATGTATACAAAATATAAGATTTATAAGCAAAAAATCATAATTTGAGCTTAGGGTGCTTTGCAGTCAAATGCGAAGTTTCAACACTTCTAAGTAACGGAAAGGGGTTGGCGATTAGCCGTTGTCATATACTGACTGGAATTTAATCCTCTGATCCCTTCGCTTTCGCGACTTATTTGTGTGAAAAAAAAATGTTCAAGAGACTGCAAAATACCAACACCTAGTCTGGACCAGAACCACCATGGTAATCTCCCCAGTTTTCATTCACCTCTAAACAGAAACTATTGTATTCATCAAACCCAAGAGTCCCACCACCCCACTACGGTAATCTCCCTTGTTTTCATTCATTTCTAAATAAAAACTACTCATCAAACCCAAGAGTCCCACCACCCCACTACGGTAATCTCCCTTGTTTTCATTCATTTCTAAACAGAAACTACTCATCAAACCCAAGAGTCCCACCACCCCACTACGGTAATCTCCCTTGTTTTCATTCATCTCTAAACAGAAATGACTCATCAAGCGCCTTTTTCATTTCTGAAGAATATACCGTCTGAAGCAGCCCTCCAGTTTGCATCTGATTTCTATTTGCTATAAATAGAATTAAGCAAAAGTTCCTTTTGTGACGGCACTGACTGACATGTTCCTCAAGATGACACATTACGGTGGATAGCCCACATCAAACTTAGGATGGCCTCAGTATAGTGCCCAATTTACTTTATTACTGTTTTCTGCAGGTCATTAAACCCTACCGACGTCGTTATGTCATGTGACCGGTTCCAAACATTAGCACAGACACTTGGCTGGAGCACCGTATACACCAGGATTAAGAAAGGGAGGAAAGATAACTCGTGCAAATCGAGCAGATAACTACTACTTACATTAAGTCCTCAATACAGGATACCAACAACATTAAAAGAAAAAGTGCAGGCATCGGTAATTGTCATATTTGCCTTCCACGACTCATGTCATAAGCGCATTCGTCTTCATACTGACCGTGAGCTAGGTTACCTGAATATTCATAACGCCCACGATTAAAACATAATTAATTCTGAATTTATGGAAGGTCACATTGATAAACATATGTGCCTTGCGAGACTTACTGTTTCATCCATGCTAGTACACATATTGACAAATTCTTTCTGTATTAATTACTTACTTACTTCACTAATTGTTGGGGTAAGGAATGCACAGTTGGAAGAGTGGCAAATCATTATTTTTCTTCTTCTTTCACTTACGAGAAACTTGAGCAAATAACTTTATTTTTCTTCTTCTCTCAGTTACGAGAAACTTGAGCAAAGAACTTCATTTTTCTTCTTCTCTCACTTACGAGAAACTTGAGCAAAGAACTTCATTTTTCTTCTTCTCTCACTTACGAGAAACTTGAGCAAAGAACTTCATTTTTCTTCGCCATCGCTCGACGCTTCTTTGGGATAGTTAATGGCTGCTGGAGTTAATTCATGTATTTCTTCTAAAGATTAAAGTTCAGAGAATCGAAAGCTAGTAGGTAACTTTTATTGTTGATAAACAGGTAAAATAAACCTAGTTGCACAATAATTGTAGAGAAATAATAACACTTTGTAGTTAATCGGGAGATACAGCTTCACAACATTTTGTGCATTTTACGATTATAGAGCTAGCGAAATATCTAGTTTCTCATTTTAATATAAGCTTTTCTTATCCTTTAATATTGTCAAAAGAACTGTCATCATATCGAGAAATAATTAATGTTTAAAAACAGTAAACTATGTTATCATGATGTTTATTTTATTTTCTCAAGGAACAGGTTCGCCACTGAGCAAGATAACATGTTATAACGGTTTATTACTTTAAAGCGTATTTGAAAAAAATAATTTCTTTAACACATTTTTTTTGTCACTTATGTCTCCAGAAACAATCTGAAATTGAACAAAAAGTACATTATCTAGGTATGTATATCACAGTTTTTTATTTCCAATAAATATGTTCTTTTCTATTCATCATTTAATTAAAATAAAATTTAAAAAGTAAAATATATTAGACTATAAATAAATGTTATTGTTTTTAAACGAGTACTTTGTTAATAATTAAAATGAAGAAAAGGAACATATATTTTATATTTTATTTACATTTCGGAAGCGTTTATATATTTATCTTAAACGTGTGGTTGTGCGAAATTAAAGAGTAATAATACGCTATCTATCTATCTATCTATCTATCTATCTATCTATCTATCTATCTATCTATCTATCTATCTATCTATCTATCTATCTATCTATCTATCTATCTATCTATCTATCTATCTATCTATCTATCTATCTATCTATCTATCTATCTACCTATCTATCTGTCTGTCTGTCTGTCTATCTATCGATCTATCTATCTAGCTATCTATCTACCTATCTATCTATCTGTCTGTCTGTCTATCTATCTATATATCTATCGGTCTGTCTGTCTGTCTATCTATCTATCTATCTGTGGTGGAGTAAAGTTGACTATCACTAAACTTGGGTGAAGAATATGGTAGAACTTGCTGATGCAATCGAAACCAGTTCCAAATATATAAGTAGATTTTTTGACTAATAGTCTCACACTTGTTCATAACAACTTCATCCAATGGGGCTGGACCAAAAGTTATTTTGTTGAAGTTCTATATTCTAATCACTTTGATTTTGACGTAACTCGAGTGACGTCATAAAGACGATCATTAAGGTATTGTAAGTTAACTGACTGATAAAGAATGGACTTAGAAATATTTGTTTATGATTGCTATTCATCTATGCTTTGAATTGGAGAATGCTTATATAAATGAGCCATTTTTTTCTATATTCACTAATTGGATTATAGTGTGCATTATACTTGTTAATTTCTGATCAATACTATATTTCTTATTTTGTGTGTGCATCAGGCTAATGAATATTGACACAGGATTGGTAAGTTGAGAATGTATGTAAGAGGGGATGATACAATATGCCTGAAATTTAGTACTGCCTTAATTTGACTTCTGCAGAAAGGAGCGTGCCTTTTTGTTTTCTAACCTTGTATCCACTTCAGACTGCAGTGACTACTGTACTCTACCAGATCACGTTGGTTTATCTATCCAACTTTGTCATCAAACCTATCAGTAAACGTGTTGCTTTTGACAGCCAATATGGCGGATATTGAGGCTTGAGTTTGGTCTCGAGGATTCATGAAAATTTCTTGAACATTCCTTCTGGTGTGCTGAGTAGCACACATGAAGATTCAGGAACATTCCTTGTGGTGTGCTGAGTAGCACACATGAAGATTCAGGAACAGTCCTCTTGATGTGCTTCGATAGCGCATCTGAAGATCTGGACAAATGTCCACGGTGTGCTTGTGAGCCCATTGAAGATTGTTTTTGAATAGTTGTGTTTCATGCCTGGAAGGGGTGCGTTGTACCATCATCTAATAAGAAAGACAGTGAGTTGTTGCAAACCACGTGATTGTGAAGCCGCCATCATTGGAAAGGTCATGCACATTGACTGAAATTATCTCTTCTCGCATTTCTATGATGAAACCATACCTATGAACTGAATGAGTGTCTATCGTTAATCAAATATTATTGTGAAGTGATGTAAATGTCAACACTCTTTTGATTATATTCATATGTTGTATACTTGATTGTTGATTTAATAAATTTATTGTTAAATTTATTAAACTTCTTGCATATTTATTAAAACCTTATGTTTGAGTAATAGTAGGGTATGTGGACTCGTTAAATATAAATAAAAGACGGATTTTTATTACTACTTTAGAAGACGTTTCCACCTGTAGAAACATTATGTGACAGTAAAACGTTTATCTTATTATTGTGGAAAAAGTAGACTTTTAGGACACACTTTTAATCTGCCAAGTATGAGAAATGTTGGTCTTGTGGTAAAATTATATTAATAACGATAAATTAAGATTCCCGACCACTTGTAATTAGTTATGTTTTATTAAATAATAAACAATAACCATCACGAGTGAAGGGTGCCCAGAGGTGTCATAATGTCCTTCTAGCAAACTTTACTTTCATGACGCTGTCTAAAATGTATGTATCTGCACATCAGTATACCAATTTCCTCGAAACTTTTAAAATCGCCCGCCAGGTACTGCTTTTTTCTGTTAACCCGCAAAATCGTTTAATAACCACGTCAAAATAGTAAGGTAACGTTAATTATTTTTTGATTTGTACAACAGATCACAAAATAAACAACTTTCAACAGAACCTCTCTTCAAATGAAACACAAGGTAAGCAATATTTTTAATTTTATCCATTCAGAATTTTTAAATTGTTTTACTTTCAACAATAGCTTGTGGGCTTTATTATTCGTATATACCACTTCATATGGTTAGGTGTGTGTGTGTGTGTGTGTGTGTGTGTGTGTGTGTGTGTGTGTATGGATGAATGTGTGCCTGTTTTGAATGATTCAATTTATAAGTGTAGGTGCTTGAATTTATGCATGCAGTAAGTTGTAAGTTTGCATGTTGAAATATAAGTGTGTTGTAGGAGGTAACGACAAAAGTCTGGTGTGTAAAATGCACGAACATGTTTACTTCTAAAATATTTCAATTTGTTTTGTCTGTGTGTATGCTTTCTTTTGTAGCCAAAGTCTTCATTGTAGCCTACGTAAATAAGAAAAGGTATAATTCATCATCATAAATTTATTAACATTCTAGAATTTATTACATGAAAAGTTTTATTGTGCAATGTATTAATTGTTTGTCAGCGCCGTCGACCGTGCTAAGGAGTCTCGGTGCACAGTTACCAGCTGGTCAAGGCCAAAGACCTTTTGCACATCTACTTCTGGACGTAAAGGCCCAGTACTCAGGTGTGTACTGTGCAATGTAATGACACTTTTACTATCATGTCTTTGGCAAAGTTCCTTAACTGTAATAATCCTTGTAAATAACTCTCTATACAGTGTAAGAGCTAATGGTAAAAAATATTGCTTACTCTTTATAGGTTAAATTAAACAAATAAACACAATGGTTATAGACAATGTGGCGGAGTAAATTTGCCTGTCCTTATTTCTAGATATAATTGTATATATAAATTGTTAAATTGTCGAAGTGACCCGACTTAGCTGTTGAAAAATCTATTGTCTAATCACTTGAAATTTGTGTGGCAAGAAGTCCAATGTTGAAAGGCGGCTGTTAGCTTAATGGTGAGTTAACTGACTGGTTGAGAGTAAATAGACTTAGAAATATTTCTTGCAATTTTGCTATTGATGTGTTATACTTGCGCTTTAAATAGATATGTATCATGAGAGTAGTGGAAATATTTCATGCACGTTTGCTATTCATGCTTTATACTTGCATTTTATGTTGAGATGTATTTATTTGTGAGTAGACTATTACTTCTACAAATGTTTGAACTAAGATGTCCGTATATGGTATGCTAGACATTTGACATTGTTTCTAGTGAAACCACTCATAAACCGATATGCTGCATTTATTATGTTGTATGTATTATCGGGCTAATAAATAATGTTACAGGAAACTGTAAGTTGAGACTTGAATATAAGAGAGAATGGAGTCAAGGATGCCTAAATTGTAAAATTAACGTTTCTTCCCTGATTATATTTTACATGGAATAAGCAGCCTTCCTTTCAGTGCATGATTTGAATCTCCTGGTTTACTGATTATAAACTTCTGTGATCGACTATGGTAGAGGCAGGAAATAGTGTGTATGTGTAAGAATGCATTACACTCCATTGATGTATGGTGGCAAAGTATGCTGACTACATCAATGTCTGGTGTAATGAAGTTACTGGAAATTGCTACAGATGTTACTTTGCTTGAGGGAGCTACATACAGTGAAGGTTTCGAAGTTAACTTTGAGAGAATCAATGTCCTAAAAACGTGCGAGAGAGACATATCGCTTATCTCTAATAACCCCATTTCTGTTTGTTTTTTTTATAAGAACTATACTGTGATTTGTATTGAATTGTTGAATTGTATTTTTTGTATATAAGATTGTGTAGTACAAAAAATATTTAAACGTGGTTTCATGGAATATTCAATGTCAAGTAATTCTTTTCATTGTATCTGTTCTATGTATGTTTGATTGTTGATTTAATAAATTTGTTGATCTTCTTACTCATATTGATAGCCTTACATTGGAGAAGAAACTGGGAGGATGGGTCTCGCTAAATATAGATTTGTTTTCTCCTTTAGTTAAAAAGTTTTCCACCTACGAAATATTATGTGACGTTAAATGTTTGTCTTTAATGTTGTGGAAGAGAGAAAACGTTTACAGCGCCCCCATAGCTGCCAAGTGTGAAAGATGAGTGGTGTCTTCTGGAGAATTATTAATAACATAAATTAAGATTGTCATAATTTCTAAATAGTTATAGACGATTAATGAATTAATAATAGTCACAACCATTAACTAAGTATCGTTGGCGTCACAGATAGATAGAAATACAGACATATAGATATATAGATAAAGAGATAAATAGATAAATAGATAATCATTTCTTGCAGACCTTGCTAACGACGGGCCCCTAAAATGGACAAAATCTGGCATCGACTCCTCATATTTGCGCGAGTTTGATGTGAAAACTGGAAATGAAGAATTGAAAATCCGCCATTCTGGTTATTACATTGTCTACAGCCGTATTTTATTAAAGACTCGTAACATAACAAAAGTGGAGAAAGGTCAACAACCACTCCATAAAGTTTACAAAAACTATAGGTTAGTAATCAGCATACGTGTGGGTGTCGTGTTTTGTATTTTTCATTGATTTAGGTTTCGATTGCTCTAATTCATCAAACTTTAGATTACACAGTAACACCTCGTTTCTAAAATGTAAGTAATCTTTTACTGAAGACAAAGTGCTGTTTGAATTTTTACTGTAAGTTTTCCTGATAGTTAAGTACAGTTGGATTAGAAAATTAATGAGAACATATTATTATTATCATCTGTTGCTTTAATTATAGTTTGTGTTTTAGTAACCAGTTTGAATTTTAAGTTGATGATTTCTTGTTAACAGGGACGAAAGTCAGGACGGAAAGACGATGTTGTTGGAATCGAACCCCGACAACATAGGACCAGTGTCTTACCTTCTAGGGGTCTTCCTGATGCAGCAAGGCGACTCGCTTGCTGTTTGCGCACCCACTGGTCGTCTCCGTAAAGACTCGGGAAGGTTCAATTACCTGGGTGCAATTTTAATTGCAACTTAAAGCCTTGGTAATGACATCTACACAACAAACATATTTGGCTAGATTGGGTGCATGAATGTGTGTCTGCGCTGCGTGCATTTGTGTCTTTGTGTGCGCGCGCGCGCGTGCGTGCGTGCTTAGAAATTACCACCATACTGACGTCATAAATGTACAGGAATAATTTTGTGTTCAAGATTTCGTATGAAAATTAAAATGAGTAGTGCTGAGTTCTGTAAAGTGGATTTGACTTTGGATGTGGAATATTTAATTTATATTTTGGGGAAATATATTTTTATAGATGGCAGAAGGGGAATTGACTCACTGTTTGGAAGTAGTGTTTGATGTTTATTTTACTTGGTATTTATTATACCGTGACATTCGCAATGTTTTAATTAACGAATATAAAGCAAGTAAAGACTTTTTGAAAATTGTATTGTGTGTTTTGTATGCAAGTCGATCTTCACTGTATAATATATAGTTTAATAAGCTCAGTTTGTTTAAATTCATATTGTCTTCTGGAGCAAAATCGTTATATATGTTGTCATTTCAAATTTAAGTGAAACAACAATTATTTTGTATTTTTCTTTTGTGCGATTTATAAATTTTGTTTTTCTTTGGACACTTACAATCGTGCATAAATTTACTGTTGGTTCTTGTGACTCATGTTGTATAAATGTTTATTATTTATTATCGGACTTAAGAAAAATAAATGCCTATATTTTGTCTGTGAAATATTTGCATTATTATTGACATTTAATTGTTTAACTCTAAAGATTGCTGGCATATACCTGTGTCTATCTATCTACATATATACATTTACATGTGTGTGAGTGTGTGTGTTTGTGTACGAATGATGTATTTGCATTGCACATTGAAATTACATATTACAGTTTTATATTTCTAGCGAGATAAATGAACGTTGCTACTTATTTACTGTCGACTATAAAACAATCATTGCCAAGTATAGAAAGATGTTTTGCTCAGTTGATGCGAATTTCTCAGCTTTCACAACGCATATCTAATGCTTTCACCTAGTGGATGGGTTGGGTAGTGCTTAGCTTTCACAACGCATATCTAGTGCCTTCACCTAGTGGATGGGTTGGGTAGTGCTTAGCTTTCACAACGCATATCTAGTGCCTTCACCTAGTGGATGGGATGGGTAGTGCTAGGTCAGGTCACGTGGGACGCTCACTTTTGGCAAGCGTTTCTCTTGTTTTACATGTTTAGGTGTGTAGAAAATATTTGTTGCCCGACACTAAGCAGATTTTCAGTTTAAATTGCTGTTTCACATTCAGTTTAGTTGTTTCCCCTGAAAGTTTTATGGGTGAGTTATTTTGGTAATTAACTAGTGGATTCTATAAGCTGGGGGGGATAGATTTAAAAGACTTAATTTTTCTTTACTTCCTTGCAATGTGGCTGTTTTGCAGTGTTAATCTTGTTTTGATTGGGTAATATTTATTGTATTTTCTTTGTAGGTATGGGTATATTCTGGTTTGATAGCATTGAGAGGTGCATGTTAAATTCTGTTTGAGATTGGTTGTCAGTGATAGACTTAGAAACGACATATCACAAAGTGGCTTGCAGACATTTATTTGACCACTGAGAACAATTGTTCACAAACAAGGAAGTGTTAGCGAATACAGTTAAATGCAGATGAGAAAGAACAGTTTTTCAGTTCAGTTTCAGTTCCAGGAGGACGGGAGTTCAGCTCCCTTCCCTCTCGTGCCCCTGCTGATAAGCAGTTCAAGATATGAGTTTCTGAGAAACGTTAATAATTAAACATGCACACATGCTCACAAACCATTTCACCTTCAAAGGTCAGGTAACTGTGACTAAATTTGACCATTTCCTGGAAATAACAAGTAATTTGTATTATCATTTAATTATTATTATTTGCATTGTTGTTATGTGTGTGTGTGTGTCGTTAGGACAGGAGGAGGAAAATTTGTTGTTGAATAATGATATAATTATAATATTAATTTTGTAATCCCAATTATAGATTTCGTAATCTATAATATTAACGAGTTGTAATCTATAATATAAATAAGATTACATATTTGAAACAAAGGTATTGGAATACATTTTTGAAATGCTGATGAATAGTTTTCTCCGAATTTCATTCATCTCATTCTTAGTAGAAGCCTTGTTGATATGCCGAAAGAAATATCGGTTTATATTAGTCCGATGAAACTTTGAAACAATCTGAAATAAAAAACAGTTTTCGCTGATTTGTGTGATCGTCGCCTGACAATAAATACAAAGTGATCCAACTGGCTTGGGTCGTAACCAGATAAGGACTGTTTCTATTCCACGTTCTGTTAAGATATGTGAAAACATGATACATTAGTTTTCTCAAGAATTATCTTCAGCTGAAAAAAAAAAGTCGCGTGACGTCATCAAGTTCGTTTGTGCACACGAGGCAACGTCGAATATATCACAGAAATACATTTCTTCCAACAGTACAATATCCTATTGATTATAACGAATATATCACAGAAATACATTTCTTCCAACAGTACAATATCCCTATTGATTATTACGAATAAATCGCAGGAATACCTTTTTTCCAACAGTGCACTATCCTATTGATTATCACTAATATATCCTTATTGATTTTAACTAATATATCCCTATTGATTATAACTAATATATCCCTATTGATTATGACTAATATATAGCACAAATACCTTTATCCACCAGTGCAATATCCCCATTGATTATGACTATCAAATTTACTGCTCAGAACACCCAATTTTATTGATCGCTATTGATTTAAACTGGGTTGTTTTAATTTTCTTTAAGGTTCATAGAGAACTTAAATTATATGATATTGATTAGAAATATGTGTATGCAAATTCGTGATTATGGGGCGCAATACACTCCCTTTAGTAATTCATTATTTGAGATCTTTGACTAAATCCTAAAGTACATTTCTATTAAACAGGAAGTACATAAAGGACTAGATTCTCTCTCACAAAATGTATTTGTGTCTGAATGTAAATGTAGTTCTTCCTTATTCCATTCATTATCACTCATTTGTAAAATGTGCCACTTTTTGTGTAAATAATATTTGAATTTGAAAATAATTTCTCACTATTTTCTTGCATTAACTGTATACGCTTAGCAGTTTAGTTATTTGTCTTTGCAATACAGTTACAGGGTCATGTGACTGTATATCTTTGTCTATCGAACTTCAATTACCTCATAACCCCACCATTGTACCTATCCTGGCCATCATTGTAGGTCTATCATATGCATCATAAACATAAGTAAATACATCGATTTTGTTTCAAGAGATAAATCCGTTTGTTCAGAAATGTGCCCAGAGAAACAACAAGAGATAAATCCGTTTGTTCAGAAATGTGCCCAGAGAAACAAGGAAAAATCCAAAAAGGTACATTATTCCAAAGATGGTAGCTATGTA
Source organism: Sinotaia quadrata (assembly GCA_028829895.1). NCBI lineage: Eukaryota > Metazoa > Mollusca > Gastropoda > Architaenioglossa > Viviparidae > Sinotaia > Sinotaia quadrata. The sequence continues at coordinate 94,399,873 of CM054177.1, forward strand.
ATTTAAGATTCTATTAATTTAAAATAAATTCCCATCCCATCGACAATGCGGACATCACATTCTGATAATATATGTCCTTAACAAAGCCAAATGAATTCGTTTTCTTTATCTCGTCTTCCTGTATTGCATTTATTATTATTATGTCCTTGGGGTCTGGTTAAGGAAGTTACACTTTTCATAATGTCTACTAATTACGTCTGTGTTTTATGTCAGAAGGAATGTTACAGTTTTCACACTAATTTTTTTTTTGCCATCCGTTTCACTAACGTTGTGCATTGATGTTCACTTTGTCGAAAATAATAATGTATCGCTGCCGGCTTTATAAACTTCACTGGAAAAACACACATCTTCGATCAACTAATATCAATAATAATGTGTCGCTGCCGGCTTTATAAACTTCACTGGAAAAACACACAGCTTCGATCAACTAATATCAATATGAAACCCATTTTCTATCTTTTAAAAAGAAAATTAAAAATTATAAGCATTAAAGTAAAGTAAATTCTGAGAAGAGAATGGATAGAGTAAAAAAAAACCCACCATACAATTCGGACTAAATCACCAAAAATAAAACTAAACATTTTTCACAATAGTAAACGTATTTTAAAAAATAAGTTAACGTTGATTAAAACTTTAATCAGACATTTTTCACTCACCACATTAAGTAAATGAAAGAGAGAATAAAGAAATGAGGAAAGCTAATTTAGAAAGAAAGAAAGAAAGAAAGAAAGAAAGAAAGAAAGAAAGAAAGAAAGAAAGAAAGAAAGAAAGAAAGAAAGAAAGAAAGAAAGAAAGAAAGAAAGAAAGAAAGACAGACAGACAGACAGACAGAAAGAAAGAAAGACACAAAGAAAGAAAGAAAGAAAGAAAGAAAGAAAGACAGACAGACAGACAGACAGACAGAAAGAAAGAAAGAAAGAAAGAAAGAAAGAAAGAAAGAAAGAAAGAAAGAAAGAAAGAAAGGAATATGATGTTGCCAGATTCCCTCGGTAAATAAATTCTTATCCATAGGTACATTGGCATTTTGTCAGTTAATCTGGTATAGCATTTACAGCGTAAGAAATTTCCTTTAAAATAAATTTAGCCTGAACTGTCAGTACTTTTTCCGGAAATCACTTCAGCGTGAGATCGGGGACAATTTGCTTACGTGGCCGCCCGATGTTCAGAATACGAGTTGCTAAACTATTGCAATAAAGCAGTGGAAAGACACTAGTGACACCGTATAACTTTCCCACTTCTGTCAACCAGTCCAATTCTCACCAACTAATTCTCACCGGCTTATTTTTAATTTCGAATTCACGTCCTAAAGGCCCATAATATAATCAATGGAAGTAGAATTCTAACAAGGGACATAATACATCGGTACACTCTAAGGCCATTTTCAAATATCTTTTCGTTAATCATTTCGCATTCAAACAGACACATTTAACATACTGATTTTTAACTCTGACCTGCTTACGTGTTTAAACGTGTACACAGTCTAATCAGGACGAATAATTTTAGATTTGTGAGTCATCTTTCACCTTGACTAAAGGAAACTAAAAGTTAGGATTTTCCGGAAAACACCCACACACGTATGCACGCACGCATACATACAAACACATATATAATCCAAAGTGTTAGTGTCCTCTGATCTGTAAAACAGGCTATTATATAGTGTGTGACGCACGCATACATACAAACACATATATAATCCAAAGTGTTAGTGTCCTCTGATCTGTAAAACAGGCTATTATATAGTGTGTGACGTTTGAACTCTGTATTCTCAGAGTGATTGAAACTATATAATTAGGAATTTTATGAAGAATGTGTCAAATTTCTTTCTCAGACTGTCAATTGTTTAAATGCGTGTGTTTGTGGATCATGAAATGTGTCTGTTAGTGTGATTGTGTTTATTTGTTAATGTGGTTTCGTCTGTTAATTCATTTGTGTCGGTTTGTGTGTTTGTGTCTTTTAGTGTCTTTGTTTCTGTTTGTTAATGTTCATGGGGCTGTTTGTTAGTGGTGTTTGTGTCTGTTATAGTTCGTTGTGTATGTTTTAGTGTTTGTGTCTGCTAATATGTTTGTTAGTGTGCTTGCGTCTTTAACAGATTTGTGTTTGCTAGTGTGCTTCGTCTGTTAGCGTGTTTGTATTGGTTTGTTACCGTGTGCTAGTATCTATTCGCGTGAAAATATTTGTGTCCCTTTTTCTAAAAGTGTTGATGTGTTTGTTAATGTTTATATGTCTGTTTTTAGTATGTTAGTGTCTGTTAATATGTATTATGTATGTTTGATAATGTGTTTGTCCGTGTGTTCGTACTTGCTAGTGTATCTTATCTGATTATTAATGTGTTTGGATCTGTTAAAACACAGATACACGAACTCTGATCGACCTGCGTTGAAGGAAATAGTATGAACTTTTATTAAACTATAACTTTTATTATGATATTATTTATTTACACCATATTGTGTCTATTCTTTTGTCTTTGTTTTAACATTTATAAGTAGCTAGTGGTGTCAATCAACCCTGTTATATCAGTTACATATTAAATGATAATAGTAATTTATTACTCTGTCTGCTCTCTTTGACTGTCTAGATATGACTGCGTATGACAGGACAAACCTGTAATAGACAATGAACTGTTCGTCATGCGACCAATCCCGTCTTTTGTGAACGTTTGCGTGTCTAAACTGCGGGTGGGAGTAGACTGAGCGTGGCACACGACTCTAACATCTATAGTCGAATTCGCCCACCCATATACCACAATGTGCAAATAATGCATAGGCAGGACAGGCAGGCTTTGTGTATGCACGCGATATAGTATATACGTATTCACGTATGTAATAGTAATGCACATTTAGAAGGAACACAAAAAAGAACAATTTCTGCACTCCACCCTCATCCCTTTATTATATTTTTTTTCTATAATTTTATATAAGTATATTCGTCTTAGACCCCACCCCGTATCTACACAAACAAGTAAGTGTATTTTTAAATAGGCAAAGTGCTTAAATTGTTCTAATCGTGGTGTGATGCCAACACCACACTAGTTATTGCTTATAATTATTTAATGACACCAAACCAGTTATAAGTGATGAGAATCTTAATTTATGTTATTAATACTTCTCCAGGAGACACCACTCGTCTCTATCACTTGGCAAATATGTGGGCGCTGTAAACGTTTTCTCTCTTCCACAACATTAAAGACAAACATTTACCGTCACACAATATTTCCGTAGGTGGAAAACTTCTTACCAGTGGAGAAGATAAATCGGTCCTTTAATCTATATTTAGCTAGCACCCATCCACCCACTTTCTTCTCTAACAATATATGTAAGTTCAGTAAATTTACCAATACATTTATTAAATAAACAATCAAATACACATATAACAAATACAATGAAAAATATTACTTGATATCAATATTTCCATGAAACCACATCTGAAAACTTCAGTACCATTACAGTCTTATATCCTAACACACAATTCTGCAGATAAGTGTCAATACAAATCACACCATAGTATTTTTTTTATCAGAGAACAGAAATGTAGTAGCGAGATTATAGTGATAACAGATTATACATAACCTTGTCTGGATGATTGCTACAATAATCTGTCATTCACTTTCATAACATGTCACAAGTTCATTGTCACAATTGTACTGTCAGTTCCATACATTTCTCTTGAATATTGTATAAACCTGATGAGCCACTATTTTCTTGAGGCTAATCTGGCGCCCCTTCACCATATTAGTTCCCTTAAGTAAAACAATGTAGCAAATTCCAGTAACTTCCTTGCATCAGAAATTCCACGATGTAGTAGAGCATGGTGTGCACAATACGTCAACAGACTGCAGGGTATCCTTGTCTATTACGTGTCTCATACAAAGACTGAGATTTTACAGGGAAGTAAATGTGGAACACTTCTTTACTCTACAGTGGTTATCGCTCTTTTCTCCAAGATAACGCAACAAAGATCCGGGTCTCGGGTTACTAAAGACTGTTCGTAACACGACTTAGTATTAGAGTCGGAGTTTTACGTAAATATTCATTATTTGTTATCGAAACAGAAAATAATAATGTTTTTAAACTTTTATTTTACCGGAAAAGCCTCAAGCACATTAATAATGAATGACACTGTAGCAAAATACAACAAACTGAAAAGCATAAAAAAATTCAAAATGTGTAGTGGACACATTGCTGTTTTTTTAACATTCTTTCTTTCTTTTTTCTTTCTTTCTTTCTTTCTTTCTTTCTTTCTTTCTTTCTTTCTTTCTTTCTTTCTTTCTTTCTTTCTTTCTTTCTTTCTTTCTTTCTTTCTTTTTTCTTTCTTTCTTTCTTTCTTTCTTTCTTTCTTTCTTTCTTTCTTTCTTTCTTTAAGCTTAAGTTAAAGCTTTTATAAATTAGTTTCCTAATTGCAATAATAATATAAGCACATATACTTACACGTCAGGACCCTAATTAATTAGGATTAAGGATTGACCTTGTGACTATTGGCAAGTGAGATCAAGCAGTGGTTCACGTGACAAGACCTCCAGATAAAAATACTATCCATCGAACATGAAACAAGACAATTTAGTATCAAATATTGCTACATATCTCAAGACATTAGCTTACTTCGTGTTATATAAATGAAGATTTTATTCAGTTCGAAGCTATTCATTTGAGTGAACCTCAACTCTTCTACTACTACAGCCTTTTTGTTTTTTTAAGACGATGAAATATTAATGTTTTTAAGATGATGAAATATTAATGTTTTAAACACGATGAAATATTAATATTTGTAAGACGATGAAATATTAATGTTTTAAGATGATGAAATATTAATGTTTTTAAGACGATGAAATATTAATGTTTTCAAAACGATGTAATTTTAATGTTTAAGACGATGAAATATTAATGTTTTAAGATGATGAAATATTAATGTTTTAAGATGATGAAATATTAATGTTTTTAAGACGATGACAAATATTAATGTTTTTAAGACGGTGAAATATTAATGTTTTAAGATGATGAAATATTAATGTTTTTAAGACGATGAAATATTCATGTTTTATTACGGTGAAATATTAATGTTTTAAGACGATGAAATATTAATATTTTTTAAAGATGATGAAATATTGTTTTTTTTAAGACGATGAAATATTAATGTTTTTAAGACGGTGAAATATTAATGTTATAAGACAATGAAATATGAATGTTTTAAGACGAAATATTAATAGTTTTTAAGATGATGAAATATTAATGCTTTATAAGAAGATGAAATATTAATGTTTTAAACACGATGAAATATTAATAGTTTTTTAAGATGATGAAATATTAATGTTTTAAGACGATGAAATACTAATGTTTTAAGATGATGAAATATTAATGTTTCTAAGACGATGAAATATTAATGTTTTTAAGACGATGAAATATTAATATTTTCAAAACGATGTAATTTTAATGTTTAAGACGATGAAATATTAATGTTTTAAGATGATGAAATATTTAATGTTTTTATGACGATGAAATATTAATGTTTTTAAGACGATGAAATATTAATGTTTTAGGACGATGAAATATTAATGTTTTAAGACGATGAAATATTAATGTTTTAAACACGATGAAATATTAATGTTTTAAACACGATGAAATATTAATGTTTTAAGACGGTGAAATATTAATGTTTTAAGACAATGAAATATGAATGTTTTTAAGACGAAATATTAATAGTTTTTTAAGATGATGAAATATTAATGCTTTATAAGAAGATGAAATATTAATGTTTTAAACACGATGAAATATTAATGTTTTAAACACGATGAAATATTAATGTTTTAGGACGATGAAATATTAATGTTTTAAGACGATGAAATATTAATATTTTTTAAAGATGATGAAATATTGTTTTTTTAAGACGATGAAATATTAATGTTTTTAAGACGATGAAATATTAATGTTTTAAGACAATGAAATATGAATGTTTTTAAGACGATGAAATATTAATAGTCTTTTAAGATGATGAAATATTAATGCTTTTTAAGATGATGAAATATTAGTGTTTTTAAGACGATGAAATATTGATGTTTTAAGATGATGAAATATTAATGTCTTTTTAAGACAATGAAATATTAATGGTTTTTAAGACGATGAAATATTAATGGTAATCTATTTCTCACTCTAGCCTAGAGTCCCTGTTTACAGAGGATCACACGTTTTTTTACATCATAAGTGTGGGACCACCCTCCACATTGCATTTCTGTTGGCCAAGTGCTCAATTGCATTGTCTGCTAGCAACTGTCTCTTTCCTCGCTCGCTCAAATGATGGGATGCGTATCTTTCTTGAACACTCTCTCAATTAGAAGTCCAAGCCAAAACTTATACTCTAAAGTCGAAGACCCTGCAATATTAATGATCACACCTTTAAATATCATGTAACAAATACACAGTTCAGAACATGACATGAAAGACTAATTCTTGGGTTACATAAACAGCATTCTAATATTCTAAGACGTACAAATAAGGACAAAACATTACTGTGTCTCTACATATATGTAATAATACAAAATATAATTACAGTTCTACAATAGACTCAAAACAAATTGCAGGTTAATCTTATCAAAGAATAGAAAGGGAGTTATCAGAGTTAATTCCTTTGCAACAACAACACTGTGTCAAATTTTCTGCGTGACAACATGTTTTCTGCCTATGGCATAGAAAATATTGGCAATTGTTTCCTCTCAAACAACCTGGTGCTTTCTTTCACCATCGGTTTCTTGAGCAGAACACAATCACACTGGTTCTGGTACTTCACTGTACTGATGTACTTAGCGTCCCTTGCCTTGGTACATCAAGTAGGAGTGTAGCATACTCCCTTATGCTTACACATACTGAAACAGACATTCATGCACTTTCCGGTCATATGACTTAAAACTGCAGAATGCATAGGGGGTAACTGTAACCTTGTAACTTGAAGCTTGCAACTCGACACTCATGACTTCAACTGAAGTTCTAAAAAGAAGAAAGTAAAAGGCACTTGTTCCCTTTAACATATAATCAAGGAAAAAGCCAAAATTTCTCATTTTATTACAATATAACTCCATTCTATCTGACACTCCAATATCAAACTTACAATTTCTGCAAATTATTCATTATCCCATGCATGCACTTGGTAAAATAAACACAGTGTATCAAACAATGTCACATATTAATACACCATACAGGTGCAGCTTAGTTCAAACATTTGTAGTAATAAAATCAGGTCGCATAGTACATCTTTACATAAACACAAGTATAACATATCATAGTAAAATGCAGTACTATGACATCTGGGCGGGCGACATTTTACAAACGACATTTAGCGGGCGACTAGTGGCGAACGTCAACTAGCTACTGACACATGCCTGGCAATAACTGGCGAACGTCAACTAGCTACTGACACATGCCTGGCAATAACTGGCGAACGTCAACTAGCTACTGACACATGCCTAGCAATAACTGGCGAACGTCAACTAGCTACTGACACATGCCTAGCAATAACTGGCGAACGTCAACTATCTACTGACACATGCCTAGCAATAACTGGCGAAAGCAAGTGACTTGTGCATAATACGATATACGACATTTTGCTAAACAACCGAAAAACCTAAATAATTGTCTAATTTATTCTACAGATGTAAGTTATGTGCAAGCCAGTTGTTGCTAGCTGGTTGTGTCTAGCCAGTTTTCACAAACTCTTGTCCTCCACCCACCTGTTGGGCCACCATAAACTGCACGAAATGTTTTTTAAGTCCATTCTCTCTCAATCAGTCACTTAAACTCACCACTCAAGCTAACGACTGCCTTCAGGCCGCACTTCTCTCTTTGTCACTCAGATTCAAAGTGACAATAGGTTAGAACTATCTACAGTAACGAATTCTTTAATCTCAGCCCATTTGCTGGACTCGTTCTCATAAATAAAAATCATTGGATAATAGAAAACTGCTCATTCAGTTTCCATTTGTTCAGTGAATCTAGAATATTTCCGCCTCATTCCGTTTACTTCAGACTCAGACACTTTCACAATAACACCAAGATCGGGTCTCTGTGACAATTTTAGCAACATATATCACAATTAAATTTTTAGGGAGAAGCAAATTTACTTTGTCACAAAATGATTCTCTGTTTCTTTCAGCCTTTGTTTTACATAAACTGAAGGTATGCTATTTGATTAGTATTATGTGTGAGAGAATATAAAACTTTAATCCATGACGTGGATCTGATATGACTATTTTAAACTATAAAAATATTAGAATATTTTGTATATTTTAATCTATAATTCTTTTCAGTTAGTGGACTTTGTCACTAGAGAGATTTGCCTCTGGTACATGTTCAAAGCCAATAAATTGTATAAAATATTTATTACAGCAATGTTAATTGCAGAGTTTCATCTTTCATTTCCTCTTTCTTCCTAGTTTTATTTTTGTTGGATGTGTTGTGGTTTTTCATTCCATTTCACTCACCACACATGTCTGGGGACACCGTCTTTAGGGCTGAAACAGTCGACAGATACCTGGATTTAGTTTTCTTTATGGATACATTTATTTTCTTGGGAATTTTATTTGATATGCTCGTAGGTTTAATTACGCAGGCTGTTAGTTTGTAGTTAATTTCATTATAGGTTGAAGATTTATTTTCCACGTAATTAATACCGTAGCGTTGTAATATGGTCTTTATGCACGTAGAATGGCATCGAACGAACATGGCGACCCTTAGGCATACTGGTAGTATCGGCACTAACCAGACTCGAAGGATCGTATTATTTAATAATATTTCTCTAGAGGAAATGCTTTAATTTTTACTGCGTCCTTTCTACTTTGAATTGTCATAATACGTAACATTGCAGCGAAACCTGATCGCACTGAGCTATGCATTCGAATATAGGTCACTACTTTATTTTAGAAGTATTAAGTATGCAAGACTGGCACGGTATATATATACCATCCGGGTAGGTTGTGATATAAGGTAAGTAGAACATATTGTTAGTAGATCTAGACTGTTAGGGTGTGTGTGTGCTAAACAGGTCCACTGGCGACGGTCTGTCATGAAAATGTAAACATGGCGGGGACTGCTTCAGCTCAATCGGACATATATATTTAATCCACTGAGTTAGCGCCTTCTAGCAAATCATTTTAATTAAGAACTTCGATTTAAGAAAAGCCAGGTGAAAGGTGCAGTGTCAATGAAAACGTCAGAAAAAGAAAATTTCCAAAGTAGGTAAAGATAATACCACGCGCCACCCACTAGCAGTTATTAATCACAATTACTTTTAAGAACTGAAATGTCTGCAGGCTTTTTAATCGGCAATAGCGATGACAGCAAGACAGACAAGAGTCAGTCATACTCCAACAGCACAGACAGTAGTCAGTCGGACCGACTTTTGGAAAGCCAGCAGGACTGTACAGCCCACATCTCGAAAGTTAAGAGTCTCCAGCGAAAGGTCTACATCTTAGTCCTACTGTTCAGCCTGCTCCTGATTCTCTACATCGGGACTTCTGTGTATATAATCACGACACTAGCCCACCTGCAAGAAGACTCGAACCTACGTTTGCAAGCGCCATCAGCGCAAGGGGTCATTGATACCAACACCCATTCTCAATCTGAATATCGGTTCTGCATTAACGAAGCCGACATCGCCAAATTTGGGGATACGTGGAAAAATATGGATCATCTGAAATCAAAAGGGGACGTCTGCTTTAAAACATTTTCGTGGTTTCCACAGATTACAAACTTGGTGAGTAGTCAATCCGTTGTTGCCATTATACTTTATCATCACATCGTCTTCAGTGTAGAGATGTTGTTTATATAAACACTTAAGTTGTATATTACTTGGATATATGCTCCGTGACAGGTAATCATTACTATTTGCAGTTGCCAACTACGTTGAAGCAAATCAAAAAGAGAGGTATACTCACGAATAAGATCTTTGGTAAAAACGATGTACTCACGAGTAAGATCTTCTTGGGGGATAACAACATAACAACACGTAAGGTCTGGGGGGATAACTCAGGGGATAACGAAATACTCACGAGTAAGTACTCCTTGGGGATAACGATTGTTCACGAGTAAAACCTTGGGGAATATCGGTTTGTACTCACGAGTAGGAAATAACTTCTGTACTCGCATGTAAAATCAGCATGGGAAAATAATTCTTCAGTTTCATTTTGTTAACAGCAGAAATCTTAGCTTCGATCGGGTCATGTCAATGGAGCAACAATTTTATTGCACTAAAAATTATATCGATTTTCTAGTTCTGTAGCCATCACTGCAATCACACAAACTAACGTTAACTCCAACCACGACTGTATATTTTGAATGATTACCTAGTACTGTTGCTCCATTAACTTTTATAGATTTAACGATTACATGATAAAGTGTATTCAAACAATACGACATTGCTACAGAACAAGTAAGTACTATCAAAATTTAATGAAATCATATTTAAGTAGACATATTATCCTAGCAAACAAACATAATTATATTTGTTTGCCTTTATTCAAAGAGTTACTTCATGTTCGCACTATTTAAGGTAATAATTATGCATATGTAAAGTATCATCTCCATCTTTCCATTCACTCACTGACACATTCTGGACCGAGGTGCCCCTAAAGAAAGACTACTTTCTTAAAATATTGTCTTCTAGACCACTTTTTTCCTACTAAGGTTAAATATCTTCTGCAAGTGCTTTTTGTGAACTAGTGTATGCAATCTGCATTTCATGGATGAAAGAAACTGCTACTTTGACAAATTTCGTTGTATACATACACACACAACCACACACGCGCGTATGCAAGCACACATACGGACAGTCTCAATCTTCACATCGACAAAGCGACAGAAGAGTTAGGAAATCATGAGCCAGTGGTCAGCAAGCACACAGACACACCAAAACCCAACGTATTCCATTCTAATCATTCATACTTATGCAAAATACATAGATGTCTTTCATTTGCTTACAATGATTACGGTGAAGAACGCAAAAAATTATATTAATAATGCCACTCTTTTAAATGTGGACGAATAAATATCTGGCATTTTTGTTTTCTTTCACTTGCATGTAGTCTTCTTTCATGTGTGTTCGTGTATGCATGCATATGTGTAATATATACTGTAGACTCTGACTCAAATTTGAAGCCAAACTGAATGAGTAGATGTTAAATATATAGGTAAGTTTTCTTAAGAGGCTTTAGAAGTCTAAAACGAAAATAGCATTCGTGGTATCCAGTTATCTTGGCAGGGACTGTTTTCAAAAGAAATCCGAATGTGCTTTTGCTTTGTGTAACGTACACTCAATGACATATTACTTGCCTGTAGATATGTTTTGTGTAACATACACTAACTGACATATTTCTTCTCTGTAGATATGGTTTTTGTAACATGCACTCAATGACACTTTTCCTATCTGTAGATATGTTGTTGTTTTTTGTAACATACACTCAATGATATATTTCCTCTCTGTAGATATGCTTTGTGTAACATACACTAAATGACATATTTCCTGATTTCCTGTTTGTAGATAGTGCACATGAGCTCTTCTGCAAAGTAATTTACAAAGTAAGTTGTTGGAGCAGTCTGAAATGAATATGCAGCTCACGTGTTTCCGATAATGCATTTTCACGCGCACACGCACATTCATATAAATGCATTTACATATATACACATAGGTACTGTAACGGTATTGCAAGGTATTTTACTATGGAAGTAGTATCATACTGTAGTTACATGAACGCAGTATCATATTAAAATCATTAATAGCAATAATTATCACATAATATTCTTTCTTGTCTAGCGTCTGAATGCAGTCATTTTCTAAGTACACATTACTGTGTGCAGAATTCAACTGATTAAATTACATTATAATAAGTGACGTCAGCTCAGTTAGATCGCCTATAATTAATTTACACTTAAAAGACTATTCTTTAATTGCCTTTTCTTTTAGGTATGTCTTTCCTAGTTACATTCCCTTGCGGGAGTCGCTCCCCACCCCCACCCCCACCAAGACACTCACGTATTCTAGGAAACCTGTCCGATAACGAAAGTGAGAGAAGGTTAACAATAAAAAAAGAAAGCAAACATAAAATATTTTTTTAACCAAACTCTTCTAAATCACAATGTAGTAGCATCAGTTTTCATTATCAACAGAATCAGTTTATTTTGAGAGAAAATATATAATTATTTCAATGTCATTATAAACACATCTCAAACTATTCTCCTTTTTGCCACGTCAAAATGAGAACATCACTGAAATTAAGCAAACTCTTAAAATCACGACATTAACATCATTTATTACATATTTAGTACGTCAATAAATTATGTATAATTTTCAACATACGACTCTAGCATATAATGCGCAACATTTATTACATAATACGTCACGAAATTATGCACACTGTTGAGCATTACAACATGCGTATGAATCGTGCAACAATCACTGCATAATTTGCATTCGAGATACAATCTTGTACAGCACGGAGCTGGTATTACTAATATTCAGTCTGCTTCTCTTTCACCATTTCGTCATTAACATATCGCTATAATATACATAATAACACCGTGAAACCAGTTTTTATCAAACATCATTCATCATCACAATGAATCAATACCAACACTTATCACAGCAAACGATAAACAGAGTACAAGTGAGGACTCAGAACTACAGTTTTCAGTCGTCACTTCTCAGTAAAGGCAATAACTTCATTAAATTTAATAATTAATAGTTATAAAAAAATAATTTATGTATACATCAAATAAAATCTTTAGGCTTTCACTCCCTACAGAGCATTAAGAGACAAAACAACTGTCAGGTGCATAAATGACATCACTAGAAACGTCAATGTGCTCTCCAAGCATGCCAATAAGAATTGTCCGGAATTTCACATGTGCTATCAAGCACACTATGAGGAATGTTCACAATGATCTTCGTTAATTCTTGAGACCAAACTCAAGCCCACATTTCCGCCGTATTGGTCCCCAATCAAAATACAGCAACACGATTTTCTGATAAGTTGAAAACAACGCTGGATGAAGTGACAACCAAAAAGGCTTGCTCTGCTCTTTGCAAATGTCAAATTAAGGCAGCACTAAATTTCTGGAATATTTCATTTCCAACCTCCCCCTTTCTCTTACAACTATTCTCAACTTACAAATCCTGCAACAATTTCATTAGCCCGATACACACACAGCATAAGAAATATAGAAATTATCAATCAAAATTAACAACTATAATGTACAACTTAATTCAAATTAATGATCATAGAAATAATGGTTCAATTACATAAAGCATTCTCCAATTCAAATCATAGATCAATAGTAAACGTAGGAAATATCTATAAGTCATTCTTCCTTTATCAGTCAGTTAACTTACCATAAGCTAACTATCGCCTTTATGACCGGACTCGAGTTTTGTTCAAACTCAAAGTGATTAGGATAGAGTACTTCTTCAACAAAGAAACTTCCGGTCCACTCCAATTGAATGAAATTGATATGAACAAGTGTGAGACTAAGAGTCAGAAAAAACTACTCATCCAGTTGGAAATGGTTTGGATTGTATCAGCAATTTTCTAGCATATTCTCAACTCGAGTTGTTTGCTCCAACTCTGACACAAAAAATACCATCGCAAGGAATGCCCAAGATCGGGTCAATTTGACAATTTATATAACAATTAAGTCTAGAAATAGGGATAGGCAAATTTACTCTGCCACACTATTTATCTATTTATCTGCACCTCTCTCTCTCTCTCTCTCTCTCTCTCTCTCTCTCTCTCTCTCTCTCTCTCGTTCTCTCTTCTTTTGGATAGAAATATTCAGCACCGTCTAATATTATTTGCCAACCCACCTATTTAATTTGTATTAGTATTTGTGTTGTTGCATTTGATTACAGAATATCAAAATGAAACTTTAAAAGATGTAAAAGTGAAGAATGGTGTGTGTGTGTGTGTGTGTGTGTGTGTGTGTGTGTGTGTGTGTGTGTGTGTGTGTCTGTGTGTGTGTGTGTGTGTGTGTCTGTGTGTGTGTATTATCTTTCCTGTCAATGTTTAAAAATAATCTGCTTTTCTGTGTTTGTTCTACAGATGCACAGCGCACTTTCTGAACGGATTCAATATTTAGGTAAGCACGCCCATTATTTCATTATCTAACACATTTTAAAAATCAAAGAACTATTTATAGTCATTCAGACTTAATAATTCAGACAGAAAATGTTAATTAATTAGAGTATATTATTCACATGGCACACACAGAAGAAAATATATAATCATTTTAATCTTTCTTTTTAACAGAAGAACAAATTGAGAGCATACAAATTAACCGGTCAGCTAATGACCCCAACAAAGGTAAGTGACAATGAACAATGAAATGCATATAAACCCTCTGTACTGTAGACTAAGGCAAATTGCTCTTTCTTCAGAGTGACCATTTATATGAGTACACCTACAATCTATCTATCTATCTATCTATCTATCTATCTATCTATCTATCTATCTATCTATCTATCTATCTATCTATCTATATATATATATATATATTTATCTATCTATCTGTCTGTCTGTCTGCCTGTCTATCTATCTATCTATCTATCTATCTATCTATCTATCTATCTATCTATCTATCTATCAATCTGCTTGTCTGTCTACCAATGTTTTATATAATATGTGGTATACATTTGAACATGAACTATTAATAATGTCAGACTATCATTTATTCAATTATATAATTCATCTTATGCATGGACTATTGATTACATCAGCATACTTTAACTACATCATTCAAAATACACTTGAACTATGGATAACATAATGCCACGATTTGTGTGTGAGATGATGGGGTGGACGTGGTTACTTTAACATCCTTCTTCACTAGAACATGCTTGAGGCCTTTTTCGTCTTAGGGCGTCGTCAGTCCGTGAGCTGCATTTTATAATACACGCATGCAACAGGGACAGGCTGTTACATATCTTAAAGCTATACAGTACAATATTCACGTAGACTATAAATGGCAGACTTCCAAGACACATGTATCCTAGACTATGCAAAATACGATAGGGCTCATTGCTAAAATAAAACATAGAAAAACCGTGTCCATTATTCTAAGAAACGTATTCTTTGATTGTCGTTTTAATGACGTGTGACGTATGGGCTTTCATTGAACATTCTCCGTTTGCCATATTTCACAGTTCGTCCATCTAGAAATTAAAAAAAGAAAAAGAAAATGTTGAATGAAATGTAGTTTTTTTTTTTCTCCAGAGAGACAAGCCCTAACACTAAATGTCCAATCATAATTGCAAAATTATACCTACAAAGTTTGAAAGGAAATCAATCATTATTTCATGTCAACGTTAACTTGTGGTTTATTTGTCAAATAAATTTAAAAGTTGTTCATAAAAGCACACAAGACATAGATAAGAATATTACATATCCCTCCTCAGTTGTTTACTCAAAGTTGAAAGATGTGCAGTGGTCCGCATTGAGATCACATGTCCCACACTACCCTGTAAGAGTTCACGCAGTTCAGCGCATGCTTTTACTGCTAGAATTACACATCTATATCGAGGCATGAACAGACTTTAGGCAATAGCTGTTCATTTATTAAAAGCTAAATTTGACGTGCATTTGGCAACATAGCTCACTCCTGACACAATGGCCAGGTTCTGGTTATCAGAAAATTGTCGAATGACACATTAGTAGTTCTACTTACTTATGTAGAATGAATATCTAATAGTGAATACATGATTAATAGAACATGGCAATGACAGCATGCAATGGACTGAAATATCTAATTTTGACTACATGACAATGTCAGCTTGGAATGGACTCAAATACCTAATAGTGACTACATGACAAATCTAACATGGCAATGTCAGCTTAGAATGGACTCAAATACCTAATAGTGACTACATGACACATCTAACATGGCAATGTCACTTGGAATGGCTATATTACCTAAATATCATATCAAATATATATTTATGCCATAACAAGATTGGATTACGTAAGTGATTTGCACTTTCATTTACATCGATGCGATTTCTATCCAATCGTCTTCTCGTTAGCATAACAGGTTCGATGCAGAACATTTTCATGTCTCACAAGTCTACGATGAAAGTCGTGGATCAAATTAATTTAAATTAATTTCCACATTTATAGGCAAATGGTGTGATCAGAAATTTACTTGTCTAAGCCCCTTGACTAACCACTTCCACTTACAAATTAAATCGTGCCACTTTGACAGTGATCATAACTACAATGTCCAAAATATTTATTTAGTTTGCTAAGGAAAGAGGCATTTATTAAAACGAAAGCGATCGTTTATCGGGTGAATTACAAGACGGCGACTTTAATATAAATACATTGCCATGGTAGTTAGAGCCTATCAAATTATATAAGTACGCGTTCACTTTATGTAAATCCACGCTATCATCATGATCTCAAGAGTTCCTCCTTCTATACAGTCAAGGAGGGCAATTGCATAATGATCTCAATACTCACTCCTTCCTAAAGAGTCATGGAGTGCAATTGCATAATGATCTCAATAATTACTCCTTTCTAAAGAGTCACGGAGTGCAATTGCATAATTACTATTGTTCGAGGAGTAGGATATGTCTGCGGTAAACAAAATTAATATCGCTGTAATATTTTAATATTATTGATATCAATAATCCATTACAATGACGAGAAAGATGTGATGATGATGATGAGTGCAAAATTACATTCGGATTATGTTTAAATTGACCTTGATGTTGGAAAAAAGTGCATATTTCACTGTTAATAATATGTAAATTAACATTTAAATATTTGTGGTATTTAGGTTTGCCGATGGGTCTAAACTTTGGCCAATCAATGGGCACTCCATACAGCTACAAGCCATTTGCCCATCTCTTTCTAAACGTGACGGCTGTGTATCAAGGTAAAGAAAGCGTTATATCAAAGTACAGAAGATCAGAATTTTATTTTGTTGTCTAGTATAAGAATATTTCTCTTTCCATGTCAATTCGCATAATTGATTCTTGTAATGACTGTTAATGTGGTGTGTTTCTGGCGTTCTAATGAAGTCTATTAAGCAGAAATATTATGGCTATAGTCTCATTACTCTATTTCTGCTCTCTGAGAAAAAAAATACCCTGTTATTTATATTGATACTTATTTGTTGAATCATGTATTAGGAAATAAGACTGTATAAACTTCTAAACTATTTGAAAGTGGTTCCTGGAAATATTGATGACAGATAATCTTTTCATTGAATGTGCTTATGTATATTTGATTGTTGATTTAATTGTTAAATTTATTGACATTCTTACACATATTGATAATCTTATGTTGGAGAAGAAAGTGGATGGATGGGGGCTCGCTAAACATAGATTAAAAGATGGATTTATCTTCTCCTTTAGTATGTTTTTCACCTATGAAAATATTGTGTGACGGTAAATGCTTGTATTAATATTGTGGAAGAGAAAAATCGTTTACAGCGCCAGCATAACCGTCAAGTGAGAGAGACGAGTGGTGTCTTGTGGAGAATTATTAATATCATAAATTAATATTCTCATCACTTGTAATTAGATATGAATGATTAATTATTATTAATAATAATAATAGCCATTAACTAAATGGCGTTGGCGTAACACTACACTATCTATCTATCTATTGGTCTATCTACTGGTCTATCTCTCTCTCTCTCTCTCTCTCTCAATATATATATATATATATTGGTCTATCTATCTATCTATCTATTGCTCTATCTATCTATCTATCTGTCTAGCTAGCTAACAAGCTAAGTAGCTATTTATCGCTACTCTCTTATAATTATGATAGATATTACTATTTTCTAGAAACGTTGAAAAACGTTAATCTTCCTATTACAGCGCCTACTCCTGTCTCGGTACTACCAGATACTTTTCTCATCCATGCATAATATTAAAAGTAATAAACATTTTACTTCGGTAGATAACTCCGGACCTCTAAAGTGGACCAAAGCCGGAATTGAAGGGTCAAACACCCGAGGAATGGAGATAATCCCAGAATCCGGAGATCTGCGGGTCCGACAGTCTGGCTATTATTTTGTCTACAGTCACTTAATGTACAAACTCCAGCGGACGACAAGGGAGACGACTAGTGGAAGACATCAACTACCGCCGATCCACAGTGTATTCAAAAACTATAGGTTAGCACCCCTGCGTCTTTCTTTTCTTTTAAAAAAAAAATCAACTGAACAATACATCATGAGTTTGCTGTAAAATCTTATATTGTTCTTACTGTAATTCCCAAGTTTCAGGACAGTTTAAATCAATGCGTCAAACAGCATTCTTTTCCTTTTACGAAAAGTTCACATTTAAAGAGAAATGCAAGCCGACCGCAATTATAAGTTTGTTTTTAAGTTATTATAGGTGCGCGTGCATATGTATTATGCTAATGCTAATTTGACGGTCATTGTGATTCAAAGAATCTAGGTCAACCCCGTACGCTTACTAAAACAAAAATTATGACTGATAAACTAATTATAAACAAATCTCCTGAAGAAAGAGACGATGTCTTTTAAGTGTCGTGTGCACCGCTCATTTGTTATTTGGATTTTTTTGTATGTTCAACTCCATCATTACGTCATTTCACCATCATAATTACTCGGACAGCTTACTATTTTATTTTTTTTAATTTTCTTCTTCCACTTTAATACTAATAATTAATTCTTTTATTTTTCTACTTCTTATCATGATCGTCGTCATCGTATTATTATTATTATTATTATTATTATTATTATTATTATTATTATTGTCAGAGATACCAGCAGTGGAGGTAAAACCAAACTTCTTGAGTCTGGAGCAGACATCCAAGGTCCGACATCATTTCTTTTAGGAATCTTTCTTTTCAAAGCCGGTGATACACTCTCAGTCTGCGCCCCGATTCATCATCTGCACAACGACACTGGCCGGTTTAACTACCTTGGAGCATTCTTAATCTAAACATTTGACATCATTCTTTCCCACGCATACATTTTCTGTCGTCTCACTTTTTGAATTACCTTATGGCATGTGCACACCGACCATAGTCACAACGATGTACACACAGTTGCATGCATACTATTCACTTCTCTCTTTTTCTTCTACTAACCCTTGTCTCATCTCTTTACTCCTATCATCTCTCTCTTTCCCTTCCTATAGCTCTCCTCCCACCCTCTTCATTCACTCTCCTCCCACTCTCTTCCTTCTCTCTTCTTTCACCCTCTTCCTTCTTTCTCTCTCTCTCTTGTCGATAGTTCTTCTAAACAAGCGTGCTGTTTCTATTAAATTAATGTTAGTAATACGTGCAGACACACCACTATCTCCTTCTAAACAAGCGTGCTGTTTCTATTTAATTAATGTTAGAAATACGTGCAGACACACCACTATCTTCTTCTAAACAAGCGTGCTGTTTCTATTAAATTAATGTTAGAAATACGTGCTGACACACCACTATCTCCTTCTAAACAAGCGTGCCGTTTCTATTAAATTAATGTTAGAAATACGTGCAGACACACCACTATCTCCTTCTAAACAGATTCGACAGCATCGTGTATCGAACAGACATAAGACCATCTCTTGCTTAAGCAGACACAACAGCATCTTCTGTCGAGCAGACAACAGCATCTCCTACTTAAATAGACACAACAGCATCTCCTACTAACATTCGCAACCGCATATACTACTTTCAGTCGTAACAGCATCTCCTACTAACAGACACAATAGCATCTCCTACTACACTGGATACTTGCTGTGTTATGATACAAACAGCGAGAGTATTAAAGTTTATGGTCAAATTAAAGACACTATAGACTAATGTTTATTTATTTATTTTTTATTGAAATATATGCAGTGATATTGAATTAAAACATAAAGATGCCATTCTTTGAAAAATTAACGGAAATGACAACAAATCGCATAAAGAAGATAAATCCCAGAAAGACGTGATAAATGTATAGTGTATGACGTCACGTTTCCTGACCTCCATTCCTACCCATCGTCACTAGTGTAGTAATCTTATGAGCAAACTGTTTCACTTTCACCACACACTCAAGCAGCGAATATATGGTTATATGTGTTTACATGCCAATTATTTATTTTAAATATATATGTGATATATTTTATTTCCTTTTAATGTGTTTATTTTTGAGTATTTATAGTCGTTATCTCTTATGTTTATATGCATTGAATATTTACTTTATATATTTTTTTCCCGATAACGTGCTTGCTACTTTAGTGTTTTTATTTGTTATCTCTAACACATTACATAATCTGTATTCTTTCGGGGATTTTTCCTGACTAGGAAGTGAGTATAACAATTCAAACAGACATAGTCGCGAGTATTTATTCCACGTCTCTTAGCAGATAACGGTTTATGGTCTAATTTACAGCACAAAATGTTTGCCTGCGTTTGAGTTCCTGGTTAAATTATGCGTTTAGATATCTTCGTCATAGGTGTGTGCTGGTGTTTGTATCTTTTGCACAAATGTCTTGGGAAATAGGCCAGTTATATTTAACTTTCTTTGCAGACATTGTTTCATGTTTCCTGAAAGTTTAAATTATTTTGTTTTGATGTTTTTTGTATATATTTCTATTGTGAGTGATATTTTATTCGTTTGTAAATATAGCACAGGCATATACATTCTGAAATGACGTTCACGGTACTATTCCTTGCTTAAAACCCTATTTAATATTTTTAATATTTTGTGTGTGCGCGAGCGTCAGTAAATATGTTAATAATTCTTTTTGTGTTATATTTTATTCAATATATATATATGTATTATATGTATGTGTGTGTGAATGTGTGTTTGTGTGTGTGTGTGTGTGTGTGTGTGTGTTTGAAACTTTTCATACTGTATTATTTAATGTATTAAGAACCCAAGAAATATCTTCAACATATTTTGTAAATTAAATTTCTTTCCTTGAACACAGTTGTCGATGTTGACTAGACAGATGTGTTGGAGAGATCTGCATGAATAATTAATGAATGTGTGTATTAGTGGCGTTATACTACGTTTGTATTAGTGACGTAATACTACGTGTGTATTGGTGACGTTATACTATATTGATCGAAGTTTTGAAACCTGTGCATACCTCCTGCTGCAAACTGTAATTTTGTCAATGGATATATTTGCAAATGAAGGAAATACAGAAAGGCGGTGGGTGGATCTGCCTCACAATGTAATCAGGTGATTAATCTGTTGTCTGGTTTTCGAAGAATTATCTTCACGGAATATTACCTCTTTAAGAAATTTCTTCCTAGCTACTCGCTGAAGGGGGCAGAATCTATATTCAGATCTCAGTGTTTGAAGTAGCCAACATCTAACACTGCAGAGTTGTACCTGAAACTGGACAGAGGTACCTGTGATGGCAACACCACTTAGTTAATGAAAATGTTTTTTATTATTAATTAATCTTTCATAACTAATTACAAGTGATGAGAATAATATATTTTTTAAAATAATGATCCTCCAGCGGCGGATATATGACGTTGTAAACATTTCCTCTCTTCCACAACATTAAAAATAAATATTTACTGTCACATTTAATGTTCTGTAGGTGGAAAATATCTTACTAAAGGATAAATCAAATCCATCTTTAATCTATATTTAGCGTGTCTGCATCCACCCGCTATCTTTTCCAACATTAAATTGTCAATATGATTAAGAAAGTGAATAAATTTAACAATAAATTTATTAAATCAGCAATCAAATATACACATGACAAATACAATGAAATAGATTACTTGACATCAATATTTCCATGAACCCACATTCGGACAATTTTATAATTACAAAGTCTATCATAAATACAATTCAACAATAGAGTCCAAAAAATCACAGGAGAGTCTTATCAGAGGACAGAAATGGAGTTATTAGAGATAGATAATAATAGTAATGGAAATGGAGTTATTAGAGATAGATAATAATAGTAACCTGATTCAGCATGATCTTAACAGTCCTTCACACATTTGCCAAATGTCACAATTTATAGTTCAGTTCAGTTTCATCAGTTACACGTGTGTCATTTGCACATGAACAAACACTGTTCCACTACTAGTCGCTTCCTTTCACCGTGTCAACTCCTTCAAACAGAACAATAAGTAGCAATATCCAACAACTTCTCTGCACTAGAAATTGTTCAGGCAGTCTACTAAAGGTCTACAAATCTTTTCATCATACATCAGTAGAGTGCAGTGCGTCCTTATACTTACATGCTATTCCCAACTTTACCGCAGTCAATCATAGAAGTTTACAAACAATAAACCAGGAGGTGCATATAGCACATGAAAATATTCAACTCAAATGCTACTTGCTTACTGTACTAAAATTAAGGAGAAAACATACATTTCCAGTTTATAACACTATAACTCCATTTTTCTTACATTCCAGTCTCAACTTACAATTTCCTGCAACACTATTCATTAACCAGATACACGCTTGCAACATAATAAATACAACATATCAAAACAATATCAAGTGTCTAACAAGCTACATGTGAGCAGTCTAGTTCAAACACTGGTAGCAATAAAAGTCAACTCACATAAAACACAAGTATAACATATCACTAGCAAATATGCTTGAAATAATTCTAAGTCCATTCTCTCTAAATCAGTCATTTTAACTCACCACCAAGTTAACAGCTGCCTTTCAAAACTTGACTTCTTTTTTCCAATCCAAATTCAAAGTGATTAGACAATAGATTTCTCTACAGTACGTAAACATTTTAATCTCAGTCCATTGGCCAGTCTTGTAAATCATAATCAATGGATAAATAAAAACTACTTACTAGTTTGCATTACATCAGCAAATCTAGAATATTTTTGCCTCGAGCAGTTACTTCAACTCAGACACTTTCAAAAACACAATTAACTCTAATAACTCCATTTCTATACTCTGATAGGTTTAACATGACTTTTATATTGATTCTATTGTAGAACTATAATTATATCTTTTTATTATTACATATATGTAGAGAAAGACTGTAAATAATAGTTATCCGAACATGGGTTCATAAAATATTGATGTCATTGTAATTGTCATATATATATATATATATGATTTTTCTTTTAATAAATTTATTATTGTTAAACTTATTGACCTTCTTATGTCTATTGCTATTCTATTCATATCTTGGAGAAGAAAGTGGGCGGATGGGGGCTCGCTAAAAATAGATTAACGACGGATTTGTCTTCTCTTTTAGTAAGAGGTTTTCTACTCTCTGAATCTTTATGTGACTGTAAATGTTGGTTGATGTTGTGGGAAAGAGGAAACGTTTGCAACGCCAAAATATCTGCCAAGTGAGAGAGACGAGTGGTGTCTCTTGGAGGGTCATTAATAAAATAAAGTGAATATTCTCATCACTTGAAATTAGTTACGAAAGATTAATTAAATAAAATAGTCATTTCAATAACTAAGTGGCGTGTCACAAGATCTTAATTAATTACAGATTAAAACACAATCACGTGCCCCTTATTGCAAATCTAATCCAACTTTGACATCAGATCCAATCCAATCATGGCCCTGTACACTAGAACCAGACCCCATAAATTTATTTTTTCAAAGGAAAACAATGCAACTAGCGAACAATACCAAATTACCATGCATAAAATACAGGAACACAATCGGCCAGTTTATTTTAAGGCAAAAAACCCTAGTTCGCCACCTACACAGTCGGGATTGAATAGAAAGGCCGAATGCATTTTAAACTTAAATTACGTCAATTGTCCACATACCCACGTCCTCATTAAGGGCAAAGTGCACTCGAATGATATATTCAGACTGACGATTATAATACAATAGACAACCTTAGTACGAGCAATGTTAACCTTTTCGGTACTGGCCTGAAATTAAGGAGTGGGGTAAATCTTCAAAGAATTACAATTTTCACAGCTAAAATTCACACAAATACTCTCCCACCACTCCTTCACTTTCTAATCTCCTTGGGCTCCCCCAATCATTTCTCACGGAACCACAACAGGTAATCAGGGTCAGCATGAAATATAAACCACCACCACCCTAAACACACACACATACACACGCACGCACGCACGAATACATACGCACACATTCACGCACGCGCGCGCACAAACACAAATCAATTAATTCAGAAGTTCGAACAAAAGGGGTTAACCAGTAAATCTGTTCCAGTTACTACTGAAGTGCCATTCAAAACATTGTTAGAAAGTATAAACCCAAAACATTGGTCTAGTAATGACGGCATAGTGATACTCATTTCCGGAAAATGCAAACATTGACAAGTACCAGGTACTTGTCGGTTTGAAAGTAGAGTTTCTGGAGAATTGCTTTCTGGTGAATTTCTTTATTGATGACGCGGACGACGACTCAAATTCTAAATAACATAGAGTACGGTTAGAAATGCGCAGACATGTGCAGTGCATTTACCGTCACACAATATTTCCGTAAGTGGAAATCTTCTTACCACCCACTCTCTCCAACATAATAGGGTTATCTGTAAGACGGTCAATAAATTATCAATAAATGTATTAAACCGACAATCAAATATGCAACATATATGTGGTGGAGTAAATTTGCCTATCCATATTTTTAGACTTAATTGTTATATAAATTGTTAAATTGTCAAAGTTGGAAGTAAAGAGTAGAAAATAGAAAATGACTAGAAGCTGCTGATGCAATCTAAACTAATTCCAACTGGATGAGTAGATTTTCTGAATAATAGTCTCCCATTTGTTTGTATCAAATTAATCTTATGGGGATGGACCAGAAATTTCTTTGTTGAAGAAGTAATCTATTCTAATCACTTTGAATTTGACATATTTCCTACATGTTTGCTACAGATCTATGATTTGAATTAGAGAATGCTTATGTAATTGAAACACTATTTCTATATTCATTAATTTGACTACATTGTACATTATGAAAATTATATATTGGAATCATGTTTATATAAATTTAGTCGCGTTGATTCTATTTATAGATAGGTGTAAACGGGTGATGCAGAATACTAGAGAGTAAATTTTGAGTCTCACATAGGGCCGGCTCTGTTAGTGTCCTTACAATGAGGTGTATAGGCTTGAGTCTAAGTGCTAAAAGCGTGCTTGTTTGTTTGTTGATTAGGGTTGAATAAGAACACACGCGTTGTTTTGTGCTAATTGGCCTAGAATATGTAATGCGTGCTGTTATTTATTTTTTTTTCGGGGGGTCGGTTTTTTCATTAAAAAAAAAAAAGTTAATTTACTAAGAAAAATAACTCTGGACATTGCTCGCAGCTATATAACAGTTTCAAGATTCAGACTATAGACCACTCTTATTAAGGTAATCTGGTTATAAAAAGAAAAAAAGGAAGCTGACACCCGAGCCTAATTATAGAAGAGGGAATACTAACTTACATTCAAGCACGTTTTCCAGACAGAGGTAACCAATTATATATCAGAGAGTCAATTCTATGAGTTTAGTTTAATCCTGGTCCATATCAGCCAGATCAAATTCGACACAATTGTTGTAATCGTTCGTTTTTTAAGAGTATCCACTGGTTGATGTTATACAACTAACTCTTTACTCGACGTGATTTAAAAATAAAAGGATTGGGTAAAGTGGGAATCCCATAAATTCTCTTCCGTCAATAGAGGGTTTTCCAAAAATGATATAATCAGCTTCCGGTAATATGATACAGGTAAAGAATAGAGGGATTTTTTTTCTCTGAGTTTTACAGGAATGTTCTAACTAGAGTGTGTGATTTAATTTTTTGTAATCTTTTTATTTTAAAAAAAATTATTTAATCATACTATATGTACACAATTATCGAATTTACTCAACAAAGAAAATATTTTTATAATTTTATAAGGTTCAATGTTACTTTACCATTGATAACATCACAATACAAACAATAAATATAGTTTTGAAATGAAATAAAACAAAAAAGAGTATCTTTCACTTCCCAAGAAGAAAATGGCTGCTTCAATGAAACGTTACACTTTATTATTTTACAAAAGTTGCAGTACTGAGGGGGAGAAAATGTCAGACCTCAAGAAATTAATTTCTTTGATTGCATGAATCTGCTCTTGTTTTGATTATCATAACATGCAACATATCATATCATCGTATCAAATCGTATCAATTGCATCTTATCAATCATAGCTGATGATATCATATCAAATCATCGAACACTGGAGCAATTTAAGATTTTGGAGCACTCACAATTAGGATGTATCTATGTACAGGTGGCAGCCAAATAGGACTAACAGTAAGGCGTACAACCCCCCCCCACACACACACACACACACTCACACACACACACACTCACACACTCACACACACGCACACACGCACACACACACACACACACACACAAACACACACTCACACACACACACAAACACACACTATATTTGCACGCCGAACGCAGCGCTTTCTTTATTTCCACTGTTGGCCAAATTTTATCAAGTAACGCGCTCGTCATAAAAAAAAAAAAAAAGTAGGTTCAGTGGACAATCACTTGCATTATATCACGCCAGTTTACTGGCATGAAACATGGTTTTACTCTTTTATCACTGCTACAATCTATTGCAATGAAGTCGGTGTTGATGAAATGTCTTCAGGAATACATAGATGAAACGAAACATGAAGTATACCGTTTTACATCTTCAACTTTAATGATTCTGACCATGGTCGTACATGTTCGTATTCAAATAGTCTTTCGCAAATGTGTAAATTGTCGCAAATACTTTGGGAGTACATATGGTTTCTTTTCTCTCCAAGTTTCTAATAGTATAGTAATAGTACTAAAAGTAGTATTAGCAGCAATAGTACTAATTGTAGTAGCAGCACTAGTAGTAGTTGTAGTAGTCCCAGTAGTAGAGGTAGTAGAAGCAGTAGTAGTGGTATTGTAATTATTTAATCCTATCAGGTTACAATACACTTCTGTTATTATTTAATTTTAATAAGTTATAAAAAATATTATGTATGCATCTAGTCACAAATAAAAAAGTGAAAAGTGTGCGCTACCTTTGAGAACAAAATCGATTAATGAATTTCATATATGACGAGTCCTCTAGGATGATCGGATGGAGTGCAATGGGTGGTGGCTTCGATATTAAGCGGATCCTCTCCAGGTAGTCGGATGTCCCCAGCAACAATACTTCTACAATTTTTTTTGTGCACGGAATTTTGAAACTGCTGCGCGGGCTGCTCACGTTAGAAGTGAACGTTAGTCCACAGTGGGGATGTCAAGTCTCAGGGCCAAACATAACTGTTTGCCTTGAAGATACACAACTTTAAACGAAGCACACTCAAACTGATGTTTGATAACATCAGATTGGAATTAAATGCATGCGCCTTTCCAGATGACTGGTCAAGGATTAAACTCAGTAAGTGAAATAAATTCAAAGCGCGTGCCAATATCCACGCTCACAGTTCTGTTGTGTTCGGGAATGTCCGTAAGTGTCAACGCAATGTATATTATATTTTAAGGCCGGGTTTACCAGCTCACAACCTAACTTGGCCGTATTGCCCGTCATTAGACAGAAGCTGTAAGAAAACGTCGGGAAACTTGAAAGCTTTTAAAACTATTAATGACATTCTACGAGTATAAAGCATCTTGTATCAATAAAGAGTTCTAATTCATAGCAAATATGTCAATGTCAGTATTCTATAAATAAAGGCTCAAGTTATTCAGTTAAATGAGTAGGCTAATAGCAAGTGGCAAATATGTCTAGTTAGAGTAAATTAGCAAGCACTTCAAGTTTAAACATAAATAGCTAAACTTTCTTAAAACTGATTTGTTTATATGAATAACTTAGTCTCTAACAACAAACTGTTAGATTCTTTTTGCTTTTTTCTTCTTTCTCAGCCGCAATTCCGAAAGGGATTTAAAGATTCTCGCCTGACCCAGACTTCACAGGGTAACGATGATGATCCGTCAACAGAATATTGGCACGAGGAGTCTGTCAGAGCGGGTACCCAGACTTCAGACCAGAGTACACGTGTTGGTATTTATGTTCATCTTGCTTGCCGTGCTGTACATTGGGACATTCGTGTTTGTAATCGCGTACCTGTCCGGAGGAAGCTCGGAGCTCGGGAACGGTCGTTCAGAGAGCTCATTGTGCTTCAACGGAAGTGACGTTTCATTCCTTAAGAAATTTTTGAAAGACGTTGATGAGTTTCAAACAAAAGAAGATGGCGACGATCTGTGCTTTGACAACACGTCCTGGATACCCCGGGTAACTAGCAAGGTATGTTGCGGCTTCACGTATGTGAAATAATTAGCACCAAACTGTAAGTATGTAGGAGAGATGTGGCTTTATTGTTTTTCTTTCAAACGAATTCACGGTCTTTAACGTTTGAAGGTTCGCATGACTATAACAATCTGTGATGTGTACCTATGCATTTTTTAAAGCATAGACCGTAATAGATCGCTGCCGATGTAGGTACTTTCATACACGAAGAAAGGCTAGATGATAAAATAATCTTGACAGAGTAAGGCTTTCTTAGTTCGCATTGAAACACTCATTGCATCTTCGTATTGAAAAACGAATATAGTATATACGCATTAAATATATGCATATACATATCTCAACCAAACACACGCACGCATCCCCTTACTCTGTATATAGATATTAACTCTCTTCAAACAGAAACAGAGAAAAATCGATCACGCGTGGACGATGCCAAAATGCACATTCATACACACGCATCATCACAATGTATACATTTTCTAAACATATACAAACGCATGCATCCACACAATGCATATATTTACTAAGCACACAGACACGCAGTACATATGTATTAAACACATACATGCACAATTTCAAATAAGTACTCACACGTGCACACGTGTACTCACAATTGATATCGTCGCTCCTATTATCAAATTTTATAAGTCAAAAGTTTGAGGTCGATTGCCGTTTTTTCGGAAATCTACAAATCGCGCGCGCTGACAGCAAAACTGAGAAGTCACGCACATACACGTTTAGGCAAGCCTTGATTGATTGATTGATTGTAGGGGGCGCTTCCGGCTTCCGCCGCTTTCGCGCTTTAGACAAGCCAGCTAAAGCTACGGTTGATATACTGTAGTTTATTTCTGGAACAAAAAATCCCAAATCATTCTCTTATGAGGAAATGAACATTTCTGGGAAATGTTCCCTACATCACGTCATTCTAGTTTCGTTTTCTCTTCATGACTAGTTTCGTTTTCTATTCATGACCAGTTTCGCCCTCTGTTCATGTGTAGATATTTACTTACTTATCTATGTCTATAGTTTGTTGTAATATAATCTTATCTTTAAATACTTACACCTATAATATGTGCGTGCGGAAGTATTATACGAGCAGTCATTTAGTAGACAGAATCCTGAACCAGCCTGCAGGGGATTTCAAAATATATTTTACCAATACTATTAATAATTTAATATGCACTCAAAAGGAAATATATCGAGAACATTTAGGCCAATTATAATTTTAAACATTTAAAGCATTAAAATAAATATAATTTTTAAAAATTATTCTATGAAAAATAAAATTAAATATAAGAACAACTTCACAGTCAGGCGTTGGTTACAACTTCAATTCCTAGTTCTTTGAAAGGGATTGAGTTAAAAATTATACCTAACAATAATTGCCTAATTTGGTAGTTTGAGTACATAGGTATTTTTTTTTTTGGTGTCTCTCTCTGCACACATTGAAAATACTGAAGCACTGCTATTCTATCAAAGCCAACATATGTTTTTTCTCCCACCATAGCAGCTTTCTCAAGCAGAATAACAATTACAGAAATTCTAGTAACTTTTTTGCACTAGAATTAATTGATGTTGTCAGCATACATTACCACCATACATCAATGATGTGTAGTGTGTCCTTTACACTTACGCAATAGAAAGGCTGCTTGTCCCTGTAAAAGTATAATCAAGAAACAAACACTAAGTTTCTAGTTTATCACTTTATAACTCCAAAACCAATGTCACCTAGTTAATGATTATGATTATTAGAGATTAATTAATCATTCCTAGTTAATTACAAGTGATGAGAATCTTATTTATGGTATTAATAATTCTCCAGCATACACAGTTATAGTCTTGGTCTCTGAAACGTAAACGTGTTATAATATTAATTATTTCACAGCGTCATGCAGCTAAATTTTATTACTTTATTCACACCACACTATGATAAAGATGTTTACCAAAGTGCTTTTCACGCTTGCAGATGTATTCATTTCTAAATGAAAGAATGGATTACCTTGGTGAGTACCACACGGTGTTCTCTGTATTTCTGTACGTATTTACGTACACATGTATAAACACGACCTTAAGCGTCGGTCAGCTTGATGTGGACCTGGCGTTTGTAGAGCTCATCCTTATGTCGATCGTTAAGTATTAGGAAGACCAGCATTTGCATTTAATTATGGTTGATAAAGTACTTAATACATTTTTATTTGCATATTAATTTTATAATTTTAACTATAGTTTAAAGTAAACTGTAAGTATGTTTAATTGCCAATAATGTTGTAGTTTTAATTAAAATAATAAATAAAATAATGTCCATAAATTAAAGTTGTTCAAACTTACGCCCGAGGAGATCTATCTATCTATCTATCTATCTATCTATCTATCTATCTATCTATCTATCTATCTATCTATCTATCTATCTATCTATCTTGAAATAAATGTATATGTCCTCATATACTTATCTGAATTGATTTATGTATAAATGCATACATGTGTTTTAAAAGAGAATTAAGAGCATCATAACTTTACTTTAAGAAAATATACATATATTTATTGTCTCTCTATATAAATGTCTCTTCGTATCTTTTTTTGCCTTTCTGTCTCCCTGTCTGTCTCCTTTTATTTCTTGTTGTCTAAAGAGGTCAAATGTAAGCAAATGAAAGTCACGCAAATATTTCTCAAAGTACATTTCTAAATATAAAGAACGATTCTAAATATAAAGAACATTTCTAAATATAAAGGACATTTCTAAATATAAAGGACATTTCTAAATGTAAAGGACATTTCTAATGTAAAGAACATTTCTAAATATAAAGGACATTTCTAAATGTAAAGGACATTTCTAAATATAAAGGACATTTCTAAATATTAAGGAGATTTCTAAATATTAAGGACATTTCTAAATATTAAGGACATTTCTAAATATTAAGGACATTTCTAAATGTAAAGGACATTTCTAAATATTAAGGACATTTCTAAATATAAAGAGCATTTCTAAATATTAAGGACATTTCTAAATATAAAGACATTTCGTTCCTAAGGAAAAGGAGACAACACATTATGAAGGTTGTTATTCTTTAATATTTAAATTAGGAAAATTGCTTTACAATAATTTTTTACATGCATATCATTATTTGCATGACATTGTAATTCTGAAAGTAAACATACACGCATTGATAATTATCACGTTTTGAGATAACGAATGCTTTGAATCGTTCAGATGAGCAGATGGGAGGTATACAGACAGCCTCTACACCACGCGAATCCAATGTACAAGGTAATGTTATATATATGTGTGTGTGTGTGTGTGTGTGTGTGTGTGTGTATGTGTGTGTGTGTGTGTGTGTGTGTATTTGTGTGCGTATACTTGTGTGTAATCATACACAATCAATATGACAATGACTTTCTTGGCTGTTTGCAAAGAAAGAAAATAGCTGTTAGAAAGAAATTTATATGTATAAAAAAATTAAAACAGACAATAAAATATCAGACTTGATCCCAAACAGTTCTCTGCAATTATAAAATATGCTCTACATCTACCGGTCGCATAATTATGAAAGGTAACATTGGAATAGCGATATGCATTCCACACACTCCTCTTATTCACGTCAGATTGAGAGTAGTAAATAAACATATTATATACTAAACAAATAGAAGATAAAGAGTAAGAGTGAGCGGCAATACCCATTAATTAGCTCGTAAGTTTTCACGGAAACCACACATTAATGGTTTGACATTTGAACAATCTCTCAACCAAAGTTAAATCATGACACGTGTTCAACTACAAAGACATAAACTGTCGACGTAGTCACAGGAAAATTCTGCAGCGTGTCATATCCAGGTGAGAGAGCTGTGAATGTCGGGAATTTATTATTGTCGTGAAAAGAACAAGAATGCACGTGCCTTTCAGCACAGTAGGGAATTGCCAACCATCTCGACAGAACAAGACAAATAAAACTAATGTTTCATAGGGCATATTTACAACTTTCTTAATTTGACAGCAATGGGTTATGGAAAATATTATTCAACTTAAAATTCCTGCTGAAAAAAATTAGAGATATAAATGGCAACGAGATTACAAGCACATGTAGACGTCCGGATATTTACATTCCAGGTGTACAACAAAAAAGAGGTTGGGTCAATGTAAGAGATGTATTGAGATTGTTATTTCCGCCTGATACCCATCCCCAATTCGGCCCATACTTAGCGCGGATTCATGGTATTCAGGGAGTGCCATCCTTCCCTCACCAAAAAAAAAAAAAGAGAAGAAGAAAAATAATCTAAATGGCTGATATGTTTTGTTTGTTTCCCTTTTTTCTCATATTGGATACTGAAATTCTTTCCCTAAATAGTTCTCTTGCTGGCATATACAAAGCATGACGTCACTGCAGGAAAAAGGGAGCTTACTCCACCAGTTTTGTCTCATCATTTTTTTAAAATGATGTTTTGTTTCTCTGACTTCTACACTATTGTGTATGTTTCAGAACTAGTAGCTGTAGTATCCTTGTAGTTGTCGAAGCTAGAGCAGTATTAATGACATAGTAGCAATAGCATTTATAGTAGTATAGAAGAAGAGGTTATTTTTGCTGTTGTAAGCATAGTAGTAGTTGTAGCAGTCGCAGCAGTAGTTGCAGCCTACGTCACTGGTGGATGTATGATTTATATTAATAATGTTAAACTACAAAATATCCATGCGCAAAGTATAGACGTTTAACAAGACCGTTATATTCCTTATGAAATGTAACAAATTCTAATTACCTGTTTCAAGCGTTTGGTTTCTTGACTTTTATACTTTTCATGTCCAACAGGTGTGGTCAGCATTGGTCAGGTATTACGACCAGCCTACAGCTATCGACGATTTAGTCACCTCTATCTCGATATTACATCGAAATACTCAGGTATTGTGAAATTTATGGCAAGATTTTATTATCTGTAATGTCAATCAGTTAACTGACAAGGTTTGTATGGTGTTAAATTTGTATTTTATAAATTAAATGTCTTTCAGTGCACACTATTTTATTTGTGATTTCATTTTCACAAAGCATGGCTTAACGGAGTGCGAAAGGAAAGGAGTCTGGTAATATTAAATATATTCACATTGCGTGGATACAAACGTATTCTAAAGTGTAAGGACTGTCCAATCAAAAGAAGGATTTGTCATCAGTGGCATCATTAAGCGTTTTGCAGATTATGAAATCCCCTCTCTTTGAAAATATTGCACTTAGTATCTTTGACTCACTTTTGATTTTAATTTTGGCATTATAGAGTAATTTAATCAAGCTAATCTATTATTTGTTTGAAAAAATAATAAAAGAATATTCCTTTTTCTTTCAAAATCTTTTTATGTATTCTTCTCTTTAAATTTTTTTATAGAGACACTTGTTTTAAATAATCTCTATCTATGTATCTATCTATCTATCTCTCTCTCTCTCTCTCTCTCTCTCTCTCTCTCTCTCTCTCTCTCTCTCTATCTATCTATCTATCTATCTATCTATCTATCTGTCTATCTATCTATCCTTTCATTTCATTTCTTTTATGCCTTGTTACCTATCAGCTCTTTATATTCTATTTAGCATATTTAATCTAATTTAAAATGTTTCCTCTTATATACAAATTGTACATTATTACAGAGACGGAAAGTATCGGGCCACTAAAGTGGACAAAGTCTGGAATCGAAGGCTCCCATGTCCGCGGTATGTCAGTGGACGCTTCAAGGGGGGAGCTAAAAATCCTTCAATCCGGATATTATTTCATTTATAGTCACGTGATGTACGATGTACAAAGCTTAAATAAAGTATCGGGGGGTTACGGTCCAAGG
The DNA here is from genome assembly GCA_028829895.1 of Sinotaia quadrata. Classification (NCBI taxonomy): domain Eukaryota; kingdom Metazoa; phylum Mollusca; class Gastropoda; order Architaenioglossa; family Viviparidae; genus Sinotaia; species Sinotaia quadrata. The sequence goes on from CM054177.1 coordinate 94,433,874, forward strand.
CGACCCGTACATAGCATCTTTAAAAATTACAGGTAAACATTTGGAGATGTGTACTTTGTGTACATACGTGCGCAATGTAACGTTGAAATAAATGTTGCGTTACCAATAAGTACATTATGATAAAGTCTTACTATAAAGATCCGTTGTAACTTTTGCCACCATCTCTTTAAAATAACTATGTTATTCTGATTAAGACTGAATAGCCTCTTGTACCTCATATTGTATAGTGCCACACATGTAGTGCCGTTTTAAGTTTCATTTTCACGTTCTTTTATCCGGAAACAGCAGTGCAGACGGCAGGACCAAGCTTTTGGAATCCAGCTCAAACAGTCAGGGACCAACCTCCTTCCTCCAAGGCATATTTCTCCTGCAGGCCGATGACGTCCTGGTAGTCTGTACGGCTATCGACCTGTTGTACACTGACAGCGGACGATTCAGCTACTTTGGCGCTTATCTCATATGAGAGTGACACGTTTCGAGAATGTTGTGAGATGTGCCAAAGGGAGATAAATGAATAATGGCTTGTGCTCTTCAGTTCATCGCGCTCTGGGAAGATCAGTTATCATTTTCAGGAAATGATCTGCGGTGCTGGCTAAGACTGATTGATCAATCCGTTGTAATATCTGCCAGTCCAAACACAGAACTAAACTATTACAATGGATTGATCAACCAGTCTTAGCCATTAGAACAAAAAATCCATTGTATTGCCTGCCAGTCCAAACACAGAACTAAACTATTACAATGGATTGATCAACCAGTCTTAGCCCTTAGAACAAAAAAATCCATTGTAATACCTGCCATTCTAATGAACAAAAAAATCAATTGTATTGCCTGCCAGTCCAAACACAGAACTAAAGGTTTTGCCTGGTTCAGTTCTCTTATGTGTGATGCACCGCTTGTGAGGGGTGACGGCCTTATAATGTTAATTATGATCTGAACTGAAACGGGACCAAGTTTTGAAAAAAAATTAAATTGTTTCGTGTTTTATCGAATACACAGGTCAGCAAGGGAAAAAGTGCAATATCACAGTGCCAAAAAGTAAAACGTTAAACAGTATACTTCAAAATGCAATTGAATAATTAATATTATTATTGTCATCAAACGTTACGTCCAATCATAGGCGTCATTGTATTTTCCATTCAGCACGTTACAGCATTTTATTTCCCTCATTTTGTCATCACTCACGCATTTTCTCCCTCATTCCTTCCTTGGCTAGTTCTCACTCACTCGCTAAGTGTCCGTCTCCCCTGTAGTTTGATTTCGCATTTTTTTGTCTCATAATTAGTCATCAATACTGCTATAAACAATCATCTTATTCTCTTCTATTTGGTCATTCCATAATGTATTTTGTGTTAGCTTTAACTTCATTGAAGCACACTAAAAACTGATGAATACTTATCACTGCATTATGTACACCCAATCTCTAAATTCATTTCATTTGCTTATTATTGCATTTTGCAAAGGTTTGAAGTAATTGTCAGACAAATTCAAAAGCTACAAGTGATGTTCCATTGTATAGCAAGATTTTTTCTGCACGGCGGATAATCATTGCCTCAGTATAGGGCCGTCACTACATTTAAAAGATGGGTGCTAAATGGAATTTGCTGACTGTTTTTATAAGTAAGAATTTTATAATCTCTGTAGAGTGATGCATGTACTACGTTTATTTATTTCCAGTGTATTAATCATTCAAAATATATAATTAATGCATTGTTTGCATACCATCAAGAAACAGCTTTTGGAGAGAACTGAAAACAGAAATAATATAAAATGAAGTTTTACACTGTTCTGTGAAATAACAATTATTTCCAATTTTGTGTATTTGTGTTTGTGTGTGTGTGATCGTGAGTATGTGCATTAGAAACCGACATATATATATATATATATATATATATATATATATATTATATAGATAGAGAGAGAGAGAGAGAGAGAGAGAGAACGAAAAAGAGAAAAAATAAAGGAAATTGAAATAAAGTATATATAAAAAGTAGTTTATTTATATTTTATTATTAAATGGCAGCTTTAAGTATTGATACAATAAATACCATTCATTTATCTTTTGCATTAAATAAGATGTAAACTTTACACAGTGTAAGACAGAGCATGACGAAACAAATAATATTAAACATATCAAAACACAATACAGCAAAACATAACACAACACAACTTAACATAATGTCATATAATGGCTTATGTATCCCACATCACACTTCCTAAAAAGTATAGACTACACATACCTTCTAAAAAGGTTGACCCTTATCCAAAAGCTGGAATTAATGTTCCAGACAACTCACTAAACTAACCAATCAAACAACAGCTCAGCTACGTGAACGAATGTACCAGAAACACGTCTATAAATCGTTAGTGGAGTGCAGCTGAACCCTCGCGGCAACACATATTTTGGCTCCTGTTGTTAACAAAGTATATTCTTACTACTAACCTTATCGCCGGTAATCCAGAGAAGGAAGTCAACCTCTGTAAATATTACTGCCGAAGGTATATGGTTTTGCTTACCTAAGCAATATTATGCTTTTGTTTATCTCTTGACAATAACTATAATTTATATTGTTATTTTTCACTTATTTAAATTTATATTGGCCATAAAAGAAAGTGTGTTTCAGATGTGTAATGATGAGTGTGCATTAGATGTGTAGTGGGGGATGTGCATCAAATGTGTATTGATGAATGTGCATCAGATGTATAGTGTTGAGTGTACATCAGATGTGCATTGATGAGTGTGCATCAGATATGTAGTGATGTGTGTGCATTAGATGTGATAGTGATGTGTGTTGTGTATCAGATGTGTAGTGATGAGTAAGCATTAGATGTGCAGTGATGTGTGTTGTGTATCAGATGTGTAGTGATGTGTCTGCATTAGATGTGGTAGTGATGTGTGTTGTGTATCAGATGTGTAGTGATGAGTAAACATTAGATGTTTAGTGATGTGTATAGTGCATTAGATGTGTAGTGATGTGTGTTGTGTATCAGATATGTAGTGATGAGTAAGCATTAGATGTGTAGTGATATGTGTTGTGTATCAGATATGTAGTGATGAGTAAGCATTAGATGTGTAGTGATGTGTGTTGTGTATCAGATATGTAGTGATGAGTAAGCATTAGATGTGTAGTGATGTGTGTCTGCATTAGAGGTGTAGTGATGAATATGCATCCGATGTGTAGTCCACCATTACAACAACAACAATTACTACTACTAATACTAATACTACTACTACTAATAATAATAAAAACATCAGAGGTGATAGGCTATTTGAATCTGGAATAACAGAAAAGATGAGCCGCTGATAGAAGCAGTAAATCTCTGTACTATGTACGTTAGTTGACTTGTTCACCTTTCATTGACTTCTAACACATATTGGCAGCTGATAGAAGCAGTAAAACTGGTATTAGTGGTTCATTGCTGGTATTAGTGTCTCATTGCTGGTATTAGTGATTAATTGCTGGTATTAGTGATTCATTGCTGGTATTAGTGTCTCATTGCTGGTATTAGTGATTCATTGCTGGTATTAGTGATTAATTGCTGGTATTAGTTTTGCTGGTATTAGTGTCTCATTGCTGGTATTAGTGTCTCATTGCTGGTATTAGTGTCTCATTGCTGGTATTAGTGATTAATTGCTGGTATTAGTTTTGCTGGTATTAGTGTCTCATTGCTGGTATTAGAGACTAATACTTGCTGTAATTTCATATTATTCGGCATTGTCTCTGACCTCTTATTCAGTCGGAGTCCTCTACCTCTCATTCTCCAAGATATGCGAGCATTTGAGTCTCTCTACAGCTGCTTGTGTGTTTGGGACTGTGTATTATGAACGGTGTTCTTCTTTTCCTGTCTTGTGTGTTTAGCACTGTGTATTGTGAACAGTGTTCTTATTTTCCTGTCTTGTGTGTTTGGGACTGTGTATTATGAACGGTGTTCTTATTTTTCTGTCTTCTCTGTTTAGGACTGTGTATTATGAACATTTTTCTTATTTTCCTGTCTTGTGTGTTTAGGACAGTGCGTATTGTGAACAGTGTTCCTACTTTCCTGCCTTGTTCATTGATCTCGTTTGCTACATTATGTAGCAACAACCATGCTTAGCTCATTATCAATATGGCAATTGTATCAATACCTGTATTCTGTAACAACAACCATGCTTAGCTCATTATCAATATGGCAATTGTATCAATACCTGTATTCTGTAACAACACCCATGCTTAGCTCATTATCAATATGGCAATTGTATCAATACCTGTATTCTGTAACAACACCCATGCTTAGCTCATTATCAATATGGCAATTGTATTAATCCTGTATTTTGTTGGCACCATTTAGTTTTGACTTGAAAAATTGCCTAAATCGTTTTCTAAAAGAAATATGTTTTAGTTCGAACCGGCTGAATTTTCTGTCATCCTATTTTTCTTATTTGTTAGGGACATTATTGTGTCTTCTTTGTTTTGCACAGCGCGTTATTTTCTTTCCAGTGGTGACCTTAGCTGACATATCAATGTGCGTGTTGTGGCTTGTTGTCCAGTTTCTTATTCTTGTCCCTTCTATTGCTCCATTCGGACGTAAAGGCATTATATATTATATATTAAAGGCATATTATATATATAATAATGCCTTTACGTCCGAATAGGACTTTGAATGCCCTAATGGGAAATAACTCCTCTAATTTTGGATATACATATAAACGATTTATTGTTCTTGTGTGTCTTTTTCTTCTATCCGCATTACTAATGTGCTTCTTCTATTTTTTTGAAAATATGTATTTTTTTAAAAATTAATTTTGCGCATTTGACTTCATTATTTTACTTTTGTGGAAGTAAATAGCGTGAAAATTGAGTGAGGCTTTGAAAACTATAAAACACCTTTTAGCACACGGTTAGCAGCAGTTTTAGTAATGGAGGAAAGAAGCTCAGCAGCCGGAGAACTGATTGATTTGGGGGCAGCCATTCCAGTGACCGAAAAAAATCTTGTTTCACTCTCATCATAGATAAGAGTTGGTCGCACCCACCTTGTGCCCTTGAGTTCTTGTGTCCATTGGATTATCTGTATTCGCTAGTGTTCCTTTTCCTTGAAGAAGGGCTGGTCTTTGGTTCAATTCTTCATGAAAACCAGTAACAGAAAGATAATGACTGAGCGGGAACTCTTTGCTCCATGCACATAATTCTCAGGAAGAAACCTCTCCCTCTCTGACTGCTTTTGAGGGCAGTCTGCCCCAGGTTACTCAACCAGCTCCAGCAAGACGACGTGCACACAACGGATAAGAAAAGAAAATTACTCTGACGTCATAAGCTTTATGCAAGACAATTTCGACAGATAGGCGTAAGAGAGAGAGAGAGAGAGAGAGAGAGAGAGAGGGACAGAGAGAGAAGTGAGTAATTATTTTAGATTTTTAGAGGAACTTTCTTATAAAAGCTCAGGAATTTACAATATATAAGACAGAGCAAAGAAGACAATCAAATAATTGGATAGAAATACTGTTATGAGAGAGAGAGATAGACAGAAAGGGAAAGAAAGAAAGAAAGAGAGAGGACAGAGCGAGAAAGGAGAAAAAGAAAGAAAGAAAGAAAGAAAGAAAGAAAGAAAGAAAGAAAGAAAGAAAGAAAGAAAGAAAGAAAGAAAGAAAGAAAGAAAGAAAGAAAGAAAGAAAGAAAAAGACAGACAGAGCGTTCTGGAATTACTTCCACTTTGGCATTTTTTCAAATATGAGGAATTCCGGGTATTGTTTTGTCATTACTTCCACTTTGGCATTTTTTCAAATATGAGGAATTCCGGGTATTGTTTTATCATTACTTCCGATATCACGATTCAATGATGATTGTGATTTCTCAGGAACAGCCTCGAGCGGATATTTCCGATAATGTCATGCTCGAATATGCTCTGGTTGTTTTCTTTTTGGTTTACTATTAGACTTGTGTTCTAATGTGATAGATGCAGTTTCGGTTGCGAACATCTAAAGACACAGTGTCTGTTTAGAGATTGGTGTCTGGGAGTATGGAAATGGAAATATGGGTACAAGCTCACAAAACAAAGTTTTTACTTCAGGAATAGAAAAAAAACTATAACTAGTGTAAACATATAACTAAAACATCTCACACTATTTATAATAGTGCGCTAATAAATATTTATTATTTCTGTGAGCAGTAACTAGAGATAAGAAGAGTCTCATTTCATTAATAATTTGTTTCATGAGTTACATACTTGAACAACGTATTGGCGAAGTTACCCGCTAAAGAAATTTGGTTTTCACTCGGATCACGACCCAGAACAGCTCAATGAAGACAACAATGGGGATCATTTCTAAGTGGTTCTGCCCAAAGACGTATCATGAAGTCCCATCAGACACAAAAATTAGATCACGTGCATCTCATCAAACGGAAACGGCTCATGGCAGCCTTCACCAGTCATCGGAAGATTGTCCAGAAGCGCAAACCTTGAAGCTATCCAGTCTTCAAAGGAAGATTCGTATATTGATAATTCTATACACTAAGCTTGGTGTATTATTTGTTGGGACAGTCGTTTTTGTTTTCATCTATGTACGTTTGAAAATGGAATTGCACGTGGGAAAAGACAATGGAGCTAGTGGTCGTAAGAAAGATGCATACTGTCTGAAAGAGAAAGATGTTTTGCAGTTTGATCAAATCTGGAGTGGTGTGGAGCATCAACTCTCGGAAGACGGTTCAAGTGTGTGTTTTGAAAACATGGACTGGGTTTTACAGATAGCCACTTCGGTAAGTAAAGGGCACTGCACGTGCTTGAAATGATAAGTACAACAGTGTCTAGGAAATCTCATCTTCTAAGTTTTAAGTAATTTTTCTTTTTTTTTCTCTCTCTCTCTTTTCTATTGCCTACGACTCCCATGAAACTCGGGAAAAAACTGCTATACTACATCTGTACTTCTCTCTTGTAAATCTCAATATCTAGAGTTACAATGAGTACAGGATTACACTGATCAATCCTTGGTATGGGATTTATTTTCACCCAAATGCACCAAATGAAGTCAAACAAACGAAGCGAACTATTGACCTAATGAACTACAACTTTCAAACTAACTTTGTACATTCTATAGTTAAAATAGTTCATTTTAGTGTTTCAGATGTTTACATTGTTCTTAGTAGTAGTAGTAGTAGTAGTAGTAGTAGGTATAGTAGATAACAGTATTAGTTTAGTTATTGACCATACAAATTAATCAATTTCAGTGGTTTTTCACTGGTTAGTTGAAATGTTTCAGTAGCTGGGTGTTTAATTTATAATTGGATCATTAGTTGACTTTGTTCATTCTTTATTTTGGTCAGTGTTCGTTTAGTCATTAGTTCGTTTTTGGTAGTTCATTTATCTCGTTAGATTCGATTGGATGAAAAGACTTGCTGCTTGGTATATTTCCTTGACCTCTACCCTAGCACAATATGATGGTTTCAATTGTCAGATATTCACCTACTCATACTTTTCACTAATCTCAAGCAGCAAAAACATTTTTCTAATTAATTGATATATCTGAATATTTTACAGTCATTGTTGCAATAGTCGTGCTTTAGTGCAAATTTGTAATTTGAATGTTATTTCTTTGTTTTATTGTTTACTTTTTATATATAAATATTTTGTTAAGTTTGTAATAATAATCATAACCAATAACTAGGGTGGCGATGCGTCACTTTATTGTTATTGTTTTTGTTGTTGTTTTTCAGCTTTTTTTCATGACTTTTGTTGACTGTCGGTTGTGAAACAAGGTCTCAGAATCTTAGAAAGACTCTAAGAGATCCAAGGTCTTATGGAACATTTGGGCACTTCCAAGGAGAGCTGCTTTTACTAGTGTGGCGAATCTGTGGTTTCTAAGGAAGTTTATTCAGATAGCATTCCAATTCAGATGTTAAGTTCCCAAAAGACCCCTATCCCCCTCCTCCTCCTCTTAATCATCATCATCATCATCACCACCACCACTACCACCCCATCATCATCATCATCATCATCATAATCATCATCATTCCTCTTTCCACGACTAGTGTGAATCTATTCATGTATATTTAGTTTTTACTGTAGAAATAATACGTCGCTGCTTACAGGCGATAGAATTAGGAAACATTCGTCTAAATCCAAACCGTTATTGTAGTTTTTACTGTTGAAAGCATGCATCATGCTCACAAGCACTATAATTATGAAACTTTCGTATCAATCTAATAATTGTTTTCTGTACACTTTGCTGTAGAAAGTAAACATACATGCTTACAATCACTATAATTAAGAAACATAGTGTAAATCTAATAAGTTTTTTGTAGTTTTTGCTGTAGGAAGTACTCTTGCGTTTGGAGAGTTCACTGTTCATACTTTGTTATTGATCTTTTTTTCCCCTGAAAACATCGCCCGACCATCAGTAAAACAAGAACGGGAAACCCCGGTCACGTATGACACGAGTCCACAGGCAAAAACATAAAGAAGCATTCTATTTCTGGATTTCTGGAAAATGGATTTCTGAGAAATGCATTCCTGAAAAACAAGATATGCGGGCGCGCCATCTGCACTTAGTGATTTAAAGCAGCAGCTGCGTCCAGTAAACATCTGAATAACAAGTTCAAAAAGGAAAATACGTCATAATAATCTCGCCAATAGGGCGCCTAAAACAACAACACAAAGAGATATTAGAAAAAAAGCAACATGCTTACCTTCATCCTCTCCCCTAGAACACCTCCCCGCCCATATTATGCTTCTCTTTTCACCTGCCTCTCACCCTAGCAAGAAATTTGCTTCTCCTGAAAACATTTCCAACAAAAGTATAATTTTCTGAATAATAACGA